>JANHGC010002758.1:4850-24107 GCA_027560395.1 Boaedon fuliginosus | reverse complement strand
TGAGTCAACCTTGAGCCTGGGGATTCAATCTGACAACCTGCTGAACAAGTCAGCAGAGACTGCAATGCTGCATTTAAGCAATACGTCACTGAGGCTCTTTTTATACATTACCAATTGTAAGCTACTAGTAACATATATATCACTACTTTTTAACATTGCTTCTTCATTTTTTCCCCACATGCCACAGATTCTTGGCTCCTATAACAGAGGGAATAGAAACCCTGAGAAATTAGTGGAGGAAATAAAATCCATTGCAAGCAAGCCAACTGAAAAGCATTTCTTTAATGTCTCAAACGAAGTAGCTCTCCTTACAATTGTTGAAGCTCTTGGGGAAAGAATATTTGCCTTGGAAGGTATGGTAGTGTTTTGTTGGTTTTATTAATATATTTAATTTTTTGTTTGTTGTAAGCAAATAATAACTGCTGTATTAGGACGGATACCTAGTCCATTTATAGAATAAGCCTAATTCAACATCCATTGGTTACAGGAGTTATGATTGGAGTGGAGAAGTACTTTATTACTGGAAGTTCTGGGAAATGTATTTTTGTGTTGGTAATTTTAATTTGCAGCAGGTGTGCACTGTGCAGAAGTAGCAAGTTGGCAAAAAAAATGCTTCTCCTTTTCTCCCAAAATTACAACCTGAAAGTAAGGCCTGGTAGTGAGCCAATGCTAGTCCTCTAGATCACAAATGGATTCTTAACTGGGATGGCCTGTGACAACAGAAATGATGATGTTACGTGAGAAAGACCTTGAGAGAAGGGTTGAAGTGATGCTGCCTAGGGAATAGTCAGATAAGAGAGACAACCATCATTCTAGAAAATGTGATGAGATTGAACAGGCAGGGTTTCTATTAACAGGGAGGATTGTTTAATCTTCTTTGTAGATTAATCTCCAGATTAAAGTCTTGAGCTAGTTACTTGTTATTGTTTTTAAATCTTCTTCAGCTATAAAACCATTCTTGCCCTATGTATATAGTACACTGTATGGCTGAAGCATGGCTATTAAATTCTCTAGGGTTCACGCAAATGTGGGGATTCTAGAAGTTGTAATCCTAATCAGG
Organism: Boaedon fuliginosus; assembly: GCA_027560395.1. Taxonomy (NCBI): domain Eukaryota; kingdom Metazoa; phylum Chordata; class Lepidosauria; order Squamata; family Lamprophiidae; genus Boaedon; species Boaedon fuliginosus. The sequence goes on along the minus strand of JANHGC010002758.1, from coordinate 23,047 downwards.
AAGGGTGCTGTGCTAGGAAAGAATGAGTCCTTTATCATAAACTCTGTCCTCATGCCTTCTCATTGAGAATCATCTGCCTTTATAACCTGTCAGACAGTGGCATATCTGAACCTGGATGATGTCCTCCCATGCACTTTCTCTATTTTCCCTTCATGCTGCTCTGCCAAACCGTCCCATTTATATCTCAGATTGAAGTAAAAAACATGTAACATAAATGCCCCAATCATACCAATTCATACATGAAAATTGATGGACTCTACCTGTTTTCATCCCTCTGTCCCTCCCTCTCTCCCTTTTTCTGGAATCAAAACTTTATGAAACTGAACTAATATCTTTTCATCTGAGATTCTGAATTTGCTGTCACTTAAACTGTGGCATGTTCCATATTAGTCAATTTCCTACATTTGGTTGTTCTTAATCCTTTATCCATATACTGTCCTTCATTTATACACTATCTTGGCAGCAAGAAGATTGCTTCCGTTCTTCTCTGCAGTGTTTAATGCACAACTAATGCTTTAAAATGTTAGGCAGCAATCCAAGTAATGTGTAAGTGATTATATTCCCTACCAAGGAAAACATCTGTGTATACTTCACATTTATACTTTATGTCCATCTTTCCTGAATAATCAAACTAACATTATTTATGAATAACACAACCATGTGTGCCAGGAAGACAATAAAAATGAAACACACTCGTTAAAATATATGAATTGCCATCTTATTACTGATATTAGGTTATGAACGTTATTCAAATGGTACATTTTTTTAAAAAACATGTTTGTATCTAATGGCTTCCAACATTGCAGTTTATCTCAATTAACAGATATATACAGTATTGCTTCTGTTTTATGCTTATAAACATGGGTTGCATTCCAAGGAAGTTATATATGCACAAAAGAAAAAGCAACACATGTAGGCTCAGTTTTCCTTGCAACTTCCGTACTGTGTGAAGAGAAAAAAAATGCATGTTTAAATAAACTGTGGCACAATTTTTTAAGCAGTATGAAATAATGACATGGGACTTTCCATAGACATTGGAGTGGTTGTACTGGTGTTCCATGATAATAGATGCCCGACTAGAAAAGTTGAAACAGAGTCAGGGAAGGATATTCAAACCCAGTTTTAAAAAGTTTCTTGAGACCTCTTTCCACACTACTGCTTTTCCAGACCTGAGACAGAAGTGATGATGCAACCATGACAGTGGCTTCCTCCCAGGAGCCACCTGGGAGGGATGATTCCTCAGACATGGAGGAGGCAACACATCTGGCTGTAGGAGAAGAGATGGCCAAATCTGTGGGTGGAGAAAAAACAGGGATCAGCTTAGAATCCCTATGTAGGGATTCTACAAGAAAACTAAGTCCAACTCTCCTTGAGCATCATTAACCCTCATCTACTCTCAGCAAATGCTGACCATTCGTTGAAAAGATTCACATACATAGGCTTTTGTTAATCAATCAGTTTAATTAAACCTTTTCATGTGAACCTGGTCTTTCATGCCTGACACTGGCATGCCTAGTGGTTGTAGAGCACTCTGTCCCACCTGTTGCAAATGTTGCACAATGATTGTTTATACATTTGTGTATCAACTTTTTAATGATGTCATAGCAATGTGTCTGCTAGCTGCTGCAAAGAACTTGGTGCTTCCTGCAGGTCTGTCACCATTCTCAATATTTTCCTTCTTTTTAGGAGGACAAAGTCTGGCAACATTAATGTTAGGCCTAAGGAACCAAGAACAACACCTGGAGTTAATTCTGACTAATCTATTTATTATATTTGCCTATTGACAGAAATCATGCCAGACTAAACTGTCCCAAAGGAGCTTTCTGAAGAGGCAACTGGACTTTGCTTTTGAAGATGTTTTCTTCTCCTCCAAGAACGTTCTTCAGCTCTCAGTGGATGAATGAGAAGCAAAAAGTCTTCAAAGAAAAACCAGAAAGTCCCAGTTGCCTCTTGAAAAAGCATCCATGATCTGGATGACTGAGAATTTCCATACATATCTGCATAACTCTTAAATATACTCTGTGAAGTGCTAAGGAGGTCCCTTTTCCTTTTTCCTGCATACCAAAGATTCCAACTTTTGCTGTATTTTTGCTCTCTGAGAAAAAGCCTTTCCTCATGCCATTCCTCTTAGGGATATAATTATATGATATTTTTATACACACTACATTTTTCCACATTCCAGTAATTAGAATTTAACTGGAATTCTTTGAAAAGAATGTTGAACCAAAGCAGGAATCTACTCCTTGAGAGTCTTAATTTCCAAAAGACGCCTGAAACCGAACTGGTCTTGTAATGAACTTCATCTAGAACAAATGTTTCAAAGTTAATTCAGAGAATTTCAAGGGTGGTAAAACTTGTTACATATTTCAACAAATGAAACATTGGATGTACATTTGTGCTTTTATGATTAATTAAATATTTTATCTACTGTAACCAGTGTGCATGTGAAAATTGTGGCCTCAAAACTAGAGGTGATCCTTGCCATCTCTATGGTAACTATGGACTCAAGACACCACACTGACTTCTCCAGAGACATATCTAAATATTTAATTCATTGGTCAGCCTGGACATTCCTGAGCCTTAATGTAGTCTTTTCTTGTTTCCAATTCTTTACAGTCATTTTTAATGTTTTCAATCAACTATGCTAAACCAATAAATATTTTATGTTTTATAGCTACCAATGACCAACAGGCAGCTTCTTTTGAAATGGAAATGTCTCAAGTTGGCTTCAGTGCCCATTATTCTCAGGTAAAGTGACTAGATTCAATTAAAAGGGAAAAAAACTGGTATATTATACTTTCTCCATAGAGAGAAATGTTGCAATAAGTTTTGCTAGTCAATAAAAAATAATCTTTGTGAACTGCAAGATCTTTTGACTTATTTATTGAAAGTACTTTGCTCCTTTTGATATTGTCCACCCATTCATTGGGTTTCGGTTTTTCAGGGGTTTTTTTTTTACAAGGATACTGGAGTGGGTTTCCATTTGGTCCATGGGGTTGTGAAGAGTCAGACACGACTTAGCAACTGAACAACAACAATAAAAAATGTTCCTATGGATCTTATTGGATATCACAGCAATTCAAAATATTCAACAGGAATATGCAGCATCAGGAATTGTGGCTTTCAGGATGACTCTTGCTGATTTGAAATTGGAAACAAATTTTGATTTCATATATTAGGATTAATTTGAACAGGCTGCATGAAACAGGATGACATCTGAGATGCTAACCTAATCTAGCATAGATGAGATACAACATAGAACTAAGAAGAAATTTTCTAACAGGGAGATAATTATTCAGCCTACTTCAGAATTGAGAGTTCTCCATCACTGGAAATTGTCAAGGACAACAATTTGTCTAGAATGGCATAGGGTCTCTTAGAAGTTCATATTCTATATTTTATACTCATTTATCAGATTAAATTAACATAGGAAAACTGTTTAGTAATGTCTCATATTTACCAAAAAATATTGAGGGATTTACATTTAAAGATGCTGATTATGAACCCACTAAACATCTGGAACAAAGACATGCTGGTGTACCAATTCTGAATTCATATTTTCTTTTTTTCTGTTTTGTTATGCTTATATATCAAATACTGATATATGACTAAATTGCTCTACATCAGGGGTGTCAAATCAAGCCTCACTGGCCAGATATGGCCCACTGGGTGCTTAGATCTGGCCCATGGGGTTGCCTTGGAAACAGTGAAGGACCGGCTTGCAGTGCCTCTGCCAGCGAAAACGGAGCTCGGGGGGTAGTCCTCCTGACTAGTCCTCGGGGGGTAGTCCATTTTCGCTGGCAGTGGGCAGCAGGAGGTCGTCACAGCCAAAAATGGAGCTTGGGAGCCCATTTTCACTGGCAGAGTGCTTGGGCCACCACAGGTGCCGACACAAGTGATGTACTGGCCACACCCACTCTGGCCCCCCGAAGTCAAACACAACCCTGATGCGGCCCTCAATGAAATTGAATTTGACAACCCTGCTCTATACTGTCCATCCATAAGCTGGTTGCCCAGCATAGTCCCCTTTTTTGGTTTATTCCACAGGATAAATCTCCCCGAGAATATAGTAATGCAATGATTTCTCTGCTATGTTTGTAAAGGACTGGATCATGCTTGGAGCAGTTGGGGCATATGATTGGAATGGGACAGTTGTCATGTTAAAGGACAGCAATTTTCTAATACCAACAAGTAACGCATTTGATGATAGCTTTTCAGAAAGAAATGAAAACCTTGCAGCCTACTTAGGTGAGCAAAATTGACTACTGATTGTCCTATTCTCATAATAATCTATGTCAGTCCAAAGTGTTTTAATCAAGTGTAGCTTCCCAACCAGATATCAGTGGTTGTATGGTACATTAGATCCAGACAGTGGAAGTTCTTCTACTAGAAGACTTTCTTCTTTTTATTTTTATGAATCAAATTAAAGTTAGGAAATCGTTTTTAAAAATTAAATTCAAGATGCCTCCTAACATTGTGGCCATTTCATTCCAACAGTCATATTGTATGTTAGGGAATCTATGCGAGTAGATGGACTTCTTTTGACTTTAGAAAGGTTCACTTTCCAGATTAATTATTTCTAAAACAAGCCACCCTAATGTATTGGTTTTGGATTCTCCCTCTCTCCTTCTCCCTTCCTCCTGCCTCCTCTTTCTCCCTCTCTTTTCCTCTCTCCTCTCTCCTCTCTGTCTTTTCTCTTCTCTCTTTCTTTCTCCCTCTCTCTCTTCTCTGTCTCTTTCTGTGTGTGTGTGTGTGTGTGTGTGTGTGTGCGTGTGTGTTGCAAAGAAGTTGAATGAATTATTTGTGGTTGTATTCTCTGTAGAAGCAGCCATGCAAATACCATATTTAATTTGAAAGAAGAAAGTCAGAGTTAATGTCTGCCCTATGGAATAGACCAGATCAGAAAATGAATGCCACTGGAAGACTACAATTATATATATTGAGATAGACTATAATAACAACAAACCCTATTGTGCTTTACCTCTCCTCTCTTTTATGTCTCAGTGAACCATGGAGAAGCCTGTCTGTCTCTTCAAATATAATCTTCTTTCCCCGAATTTAAGGAATGCTTCAGCCCTATTTGTTTATCTGACAGCACTTGCCTATTTCCTTCAAGGTCACCCCTTGGATTCTCTGAAGAAGATATGAAGTCTTAAATGTTCCCACAAATTGAAAGCAAACAAATACTTGACTTTACATGTTATTTAGCTAGGACTTCTTAAATAAGCCTCAGTGAGCCTTGGTGGTGCAGTGGTTACATGCAGTACTGCAGTCTCTGCTATCTGTTCAGCAGGTTGTCAGATTGAATCCCCATCTCCATCCTTTCTAAGGGCGGTGAAATGAGGACCCAGATTGTTGGGGGCAATAACCTGACTCTGTAACTGCTTGGAGAGTGTTGTAAATCTCTGATAAGCAGTTATATAAAATCTGAGTGCTCTTGCTATCCATGTTGTAAGCTGCCCAGAGTCCTTCAAGAGTTGGGCAGCATAAAAATGTAATAAATAAAGTAAAAATCAACATAAATCTCAAAATTATTGGTTTGTTCAGTTAATGAATCCCCGCCCCTATGGAGCAAAAAAGCATACACAACAACCTGATACTAGGGGATGCTAGTTCAGAGAACAGAGGCAACTCAGACTCTTTGTTAGTGAATAGGCACAAGTGATTGGGAGAAGGTAAATGTTCCTATGATCAGCTTCTGAATCAATTAAAATGTAGATAATACAACTTTCCGTAATCTGAATTTCAAATCTCAGAAACCACCAGATATGGAATGAAATCTGGAAGTTGATATTCATATATTTGTAGGGCATTCATATTAGGCAAAGTTGGCATAACAGTAATTCTTAAATAGATATCCTTGGGAAACCCAGAAATACCTGTTCTTTATAAGTTGGTGGAAACTATTTCTTCAGATAGGCACAAAAAGCAGGATACATTTTGCTAAAGAAGAATATTTTTTCTGAAAAATCCCTTTCAGATTTTGTGGGGTAGAATGGTGGTTCAAAAAAAGGTTGGGCACATAAGGCCAACCTTTACTCTAAGACAAATGTATGTGTGTAAGCCAAAAGTAGCTATTAAATGCTATGAATATAATGAGTGTTTATCCTTCCTTAGGTTATACAGTCAATTCAGCTTCTGTACCTGGAGATCTGCTATACATTGCAGGGCAACCTCGTTATAATCACACCGGTCAAGTTATCATATATAGAATGAGGGACACTGAAATAGAAATACTTCAGAAATTAAGTGGTGAACAGGTAATTATGCATGATGACACTAATCCACTGTCTGGATTTTCACTAGGGGTAAAAAAATTAATAAGCAAATCCTTACTACATTTCTATTTTTAATGTTAATTGATGACAAAAGTTAACAGCACTTATAATAATAAAGTTATGTACACTGCTCATTTATTCCATAAAAGAAATACAAGTAAGGATTTCAGTCAAAACTATTACACCAATTGTCAATGACTATATATCTATTTTAACAATTACTAATGTATAGCGCATGTTTTGAGTTCCTTTATAGGAATATTGGGAAATTTTAGTTTACCTTCATTCTTAAAGATACAGAATTTATTTGCACTTTCTAATTAGCTTTTATGATGCAATTTCTCAGTTCAAAACATCCACATTAAAAATGTCTGAACAAGGAAAGTTTTTTTATGTAAGAGCAGCAGCCCTGAAACAAGAATATGTGCAGGCTGAACCCCTGCATGTGATTTATGGAATATGCTTTTGTATCTCTCTTAATATTCTGATTTTAATAACAGCCAACCTCTGCTTAGGTGCTAAAATAGAGACATGCCCCAGTTTAGTTTCTTTGTGTTATCAAGCATGTACCTCCTGGAGCAGAATAACTCCATGTCTTTAATAATGCTTAACGTTCTAAGTTATATTTTTCAATCTCAAAGCAAGGGCTTAAGACTAGTTTATCTATTCTCACTCTCACTCCCACTCCCAATTCACATTCATATATCTTCCGATATTAAAAGTTATACACAAACCTAGCAAAGTATAGGGATTACATAATACAGATTTTTCTTTCCTTGGTGGCCACTTGTTGATTTTATTTCCTCAACCTGAAATAAGATCACTTTCTTCTTTTTCCTGTATGCATCTACACACACACACACATGTACACACAAAAACTGTGCAAAACTAAGTTGCTATTGAAAAAAAGAAAAGAAATGGTTTTTCAATAGTTTTGCCATTGAAAAAAAAAGAAATGATTTAAATTTGATTGTTTAATTCTTACCCAATCTTAATCCAAATTAAATCATTAGTTTATTCATTGGTAGGGGAAATCACAAAAAAATATTAATCATTTTCAGGATCATGATACCATGATGTTTGAGGACCAGTGGCTTACCTAATGCCAGTGTTGTTATATATATCAACATGATGATATTTTTTAAATCACAGATTGGATCATATTATGGAAGTGTGATCACAACAATTGATATTGACAAGGATACATATACAGATCTTCTTCTGGTGGGAGCACCGATGTACATGGGGACTGAGAAAGAAGAACAAGGCAAGGTGTACATTTATTCTTTAAACAAGGTAATGATTCTTTTAAAAAAATCATATGGATTGGGGATCCAAGTGAGAGTTTAACATCAACTGTTTGCATGTCTAGGCTATCAAAAGAACTTGTAATAAAAATCAGATGGGTCTTTTTGATCATTTTTTCTTCCTAACAGAAAACCTTTGAATATCAGATGACACTTGAGCCTGTAAAGCAGACCTGCTGTTTAGTACACAAAGAGAAGGATTGCACAAAGCACAACAAAAATGAACCATGCGGAGCTCGTTTTGGGACATCAATTGCTCCTGTCAAGGATCTCAATCTTGATGGTTTTAATGATATAGTCATAGGTGCTCCTCTAGAAGATGATCATCGAGGGGCTGTGTATGTTTATCATGGAAATGGGAAGAGTATAAAGAAAGAATATGCCCAGGTATGGCTCAGGCTCAATTGCTTCATTCCAAAAACAAGAGTAGTTTAATAAAAAGTGACTTCCATCCTTTAACAACCAAAGTATATGTTAATATATTAATTTTAACCCTCTTTTAAAATTACAAAAAAGCTCTTTTTTCCATAGTTTATCTATGCATAATCCACAAATTATCACTTTTCAGTCCTGCTTCAGTCCATTAGGAATTATTAGAAATATCAAACAAATACTTTATTCCCAATCACATAGTACAACTTCATATTACTTCTTCTTGCTCTTCATAATTTTTCATCAATCTTTGGCATTCAAGAAGAATCTAAAACACTCCTCACCCTCCTTGGTAAATCCCATGAAGAAGCATCATCCAGGTATCTTTCTGGGATTTAGGTAGGCCATTCCTACATAAATGTCAATGTTTATTCAACATTACATATTTTCTGCAATAGTAGGGATTTGGGAGAGTTATAAAAAAGCAAATCACAAGCAATTATCTATTTGTAATATGCTTAAGTATATTTTATGGTTGGATGTAATAAAATCCATCTTCTTCAAAGCGTATCGCTTCCGGAGGAGATGGGGAAAAGATGAAATTTTTTGGACAGTCAATACATGGTGAAATGGACTTAAATGGAGACGGACTTACAGATGTTACTATTGGAGGCTTAGGAGGAGCAGCTCTTTTCTGGTAGGTGTAGTCAACCTTGCTATCAGTAGTATATCAGTTACAGTCGCTAACCAAATTCTTTGACATATGTGAATGTAAATGAGGAAATAATATCATTTCATAAAGAAGGGTTGGAAGTACTGGCATGGTTGCAAAATCGGTATGATTTTCAGAAGTATTGAGAACCCTAAAACAGCTGATTGTGCTTTGCATGAAATGTTGAGTGACTGAATTAAGGACGACCCTTGCAAACTGGAATACACAATCTAGGAAAATAACTTGACTGGGTGGTAGGCTAACATCTTGAGCAAAAATATGTCACACTGTGGACAGAAAAATAGACTCTTTTTTTTAGGAACATTGGAAAATAATGTTAAGTAGGGAGAGAAAATCAAGTTCATTAGGACTGTCTAAGGTTATTTAAAATGTTTTGGGCTTTACACAAGCACAGGACCTCTCTTATATTCATCAAAATGTTAGAAACGTACTGAGGCAATTTCCAGCTTAGTTTGCCCTCAGCATTCACTCAGCTAATTCTTATATCTAGCTCACAGCAAGCACACATGCTAAATATTACAAATATTGCAACATGCTGAACATTCTGTAATATTCCTTAATTGTTTTCTTGAATGGTTTTAGGTCTCGAGATGTTGCCCAAGTAAATGCTTCCATGAAATTCATGCCCAACAAAATTGATATTCAGAAACTAAGCAGTGACATGCAAAAACAAAAGGTGTATATTAACTCTACAATTTGTTTTGAAATCAGTTTAAAGTCAAAAGACATCACAATTAATAAAACAGGTAGGTGGACATCCAGATTTCTGAACTCTGTGTAGAAGTTTTCTACCTGGAATGTCTGCTGGGAGGAGGAGGTGTCAAATATCAAGCTGGTGACCACTAAATTCTATGCCTTTTTTAATGTGTGTCATGCATATAACACACATCAGAAAAGGGCTATTTGACTGTTTTGACCCCTGTATTATTGTTCAAACGGCAGCTGCAATAAAAAACTCTTACTTCTGAACGGTTCTTTGGTAGTCTGCAGAAAAGTTTAAATCCTAGGCCATCACTTTGGGCATAACTTTGTTACATAAACATAAAATAGAACGGATGTTTTTAAATGGTTTTATAACATTGTGTTTCACACTAGCTAGAAGTTGAAGTAGGAAGATATCACATTACTTAGAACTTTAATAATGAGGGGGGAAAGCCACCAGTTCAAATGACCTAAAGAAACAGAAGATTCATTAATGATTTAAGTTTCCCTTTTCAAATCCCTTGAGCCTTAACTTCAGCATTCAGGATTCAAAGGATATTTGTAGCTATTTATTTAGACAATTATGCCGGATATAGAATGCTAGAAAAAATACCAATTATGACCTCCGGAGGTTTCTCTTAAAACTGAGGAAGAAATAGAAACTAAACTCTATTTAAGAAGACAATAAATAATTGTTTCAGTGTATGTGAGCAACCTCCTATTGTCATGATGGCAAACCTATGGCACACTTGCCAGAGTTGGCACTCAGAACTTCTCTGTGGGCATGTGAGCCATTGCCCAGCTCAGCTCCACTGCTCATGTGCGTGTGCCTCCCACCACCCAGCTGGTCTTCGGGTCTCTGCCACGCATGCAGAGGTGGGTGTATGTGCGGAGATGAGTGTGCATACGTGGGGGTGTGGTGCATACATGGGGGCGGGGACATGCAGGGTGATGCATGCGTATTGCATTTTGAGGATGTGCATGCGCACTTCGGGCACTATGTGCCAAAAAGGTTAGCCATCACTGTCCTATTGTCTCACAATCAGATAAGCATTCTAAGGAAAAAGAATACTTTTTTACACCAATGGTAGGATCAGAAATATATATCTTTTGTTAAACTTTTGGCCCATTGCCTTTAATTTCACTGAACTAGTCTGCTTCAGCAGATAGCAGCCTTGACTTATCTGGATTTGAAAGCTAAGCAGTATCAGGTCTGGTTATGACTTAGATGGAGGACCTTCAGAAAGTTAAACTGAAAGAATTGAAATATATCCTGGAGCAGGCACTAGGAAGTTGTTTCCATGCAGCTACCAAGAAAGCTACATGAGAAATTAATGCAAAGGTCTTCAACCCCAAAGCCCAACTTACAGAATTCCAACAATGCAACATAACAACTGTAAGCTACACATGCTATATTTGATACCCTCACATTGTATTAATAGAGTCTTTAAAAGTGATAGAACTAATGGAGGGAAGCAGATGAGCACCTTTCATACAGAGCTTTACAAATGTTTTTCATATGGAATTAATTGCTCCTATTTTTGTTCCTAGATATACAGTACTGGCTTACACTTGATTCACAAAGAAAGGTGTCTCGAACACTTTTTGCAGAAACAAATGAACGGAAGATTCAAAAAAACATCACAGTTAGAGGTTCAGAATGCATTAAGCACAACTTCTACATGTTGGCAAGTAAATCATACAAAGTGGTTGTCTCCTTTGTCTATTGCTATAATTGCCTTTATCTCATTATTAAACAATTTTAAATAGGACTAGAGAGAAGTTCCCTGAAAATGGGATCCAGCATGAATCCAAAAGCTCAGAAGACAAAACCTTTGGTCCCGGTGACTGACCCAGATTGGATTCCTAGCTTGTTTCTGTTGTATTGGTCTACTATAGGAAGCTAATATTGATCTCATTGGGGGCTATAGTCCTGTAATGCACTATTTTCCAACCTACTATTAAATTCAAAATGTAAATTATTGAATATATACTTCAATTATCACAGACTGTTCAGGATGATTGGTGGCATGCTGATATTTGCCTGGAGAAAATACCTTTAAAACATACAGTTTAAATATATATAATCATCTGAATCTCTTAGCCATCTGACTTTCTCTGTTTTCCATATGCATTATTTTTCCATTTTCCATATGCATTTATAGAAAATCAAATATGGTTTGCCAGAAGCTCAGAACTTTGGAAGTACAGTATGTCACATGTTGAGATGGTAGACTGCTAATTGAGCAGCTGTCTGTGGAGGACAGGTTTCTGGCAAATGGATGATTTGTGTCTGGCCATGTCCTCTATATTGTTTACTTCCAACATACCTACATACCTGTAAGGGTGGCGGCACTTAACTAAACATGGCTAGTTTTGTAAAAAAAAAAAAAAAAAACCCAACATGTGCCCCATCAAAATCACTAAGGAATAGGTAGCATTCCCAATAACTCTGGAAAAGACCATTTGTGAAGAAATCAACATATATGTTCCAAGAGCTTGAATTTGATTCAAGAAAATCTATCTTTAAGAGCCATAGTGGCACGGTGGTTAGAATGCAGTACTGCAGGGCTAACTCACTGCTCACTCCAGGAGTTTGATCCTAAGCAGCTCAAGGTTGACTCAGCCTTCCATCCTTTCAAGGTGGGTAAAATGAGGACCCAGATTGTTGAGGGCAATATGCTGACTCTGTAAACCACTTCAACAGGGCTGTAAGCACTATGAAGCTGTAAATAAGTCTAAGTGCTATTGCTATTGCCATCTCTACCCAAGAGTTTTTTCACCCATTTCCTACTGCAGAAAAACTTCCCCCTTGAAACAGATGAAATTAAAGAATAATTGAATAGACCTGCATTTAATGAAAGGCCATTGCCAACACAGAAAATTAACACATGTGATTTTGTCTATGCATAAATGTTTGTGGTTTCCAGGCTTACCAAGACATTGTTTACAAGACACAGCAATATCTCATTAATACAAAAAAAAAACTTGGGAAGGGAAATATCTTAATTTTTATCAAGCACTAAGACCTGAACAATTCCTTCTGCTGTTATTGTTGTCATCAATACTACATCATCACCATTATAATAATTTTATAATTATAATAATAATCACCATTATTATTCTTTTTTAATGCTTATTAGCTAATGATGGGCATGAATGATAAGGTTTAAAAGCATGAATTTTTAGTGAAGTTTGTAACTTGCAAGAAAAAAAGTAATCTTTTTGGGTGCTAACCTCTTAATAGGGAAATTATACTAGTTGGCTTATTTTCTTCCATCCAGACAGTAGATTTCATATCATTCAGAAGGCCCTTCTATTGTGGAACCCAAAAATCTACATTCAAATCAACATTAATCCATATTATGACCACTTTGCTTTTTATATCACCCGCCCTCAATATCTTTGACTTGCCAGTGCCCCCAGCAAAGCAATCTGATAATTGAGCTTCTACCACCAAGGATGATAAAGCAGTTCCACAGATGGAAATTTTACTTTTCAATAGTTTTTCAACAGCTTTTTAATGTTTTACATTTGGAGGAGTTAGTAACAGGCAATCATTCACTATGCTTTCTAGACATCCTTGGCTCAGGCCAAAATGGAAAACTTTGTTCTGTGCCAATTTTCAGGAACTACATCTTTAAAGTCTATTGTGTATGACAACCAAGAGTGCCTAGCAACACATGCAACTGTCAGAGGCATATCCCATGCTTGCTAGATAATTTTCAGTGTGAGATAGATTTCATTGTTGTAAATATATATTTCTTTTTTTTTCTTTTCTATTTGTAGCTGTATATTTAAGCATTTTTAAATTATAGACTAGATGGGGGTTCCCTTCCTTCATACACACACACACACACACACACACACACACACACACACACACATGCCTGGTTGTATGATTGTGTTTTTAATAGTTTTAGTTTAGAGTTTTGTTTTTAATGTTTTATTATGTTTATTGTGTTTTATTGTATTTTAATCATGTTTTGAGCCACCTCGCGTTCCCCTTGATTGGGGAAGAAAGGCAGGGTACAAATTTAATAAACATAAACATATACTACCCTGTATTTATATGAAAAATAAGGAGGAATCCTGCTTAGAACGGAGCCTTATTAAATGTAGAGATTCAGATTGTCAGTTTCTAATACAAACAATGTTCTTCTTCTTGAAGAAAGAGCAAATTCCAATGCCTGATTTGCTTTGGATTTTTTCCAGGGCAAGCCTGACTTTCGTGATCCTGTAAAGGTTTTGCTGGAATTTAATTTTTCTGACCCCGAGAGCGGACCAATCCTTGACAGTGAGCTGCCCAATTCAGTAGCTGAATATGTAAGTCACTACAATATGGAAAATTCTAACTTTTGTGTTACAGTATAGAGTTACATATTAAGAATGACATTTGATCTTCTACATATGAGTTAACTTACTCCATTTACTGCCACTCATTTCAGTCCTCTCTTCAAGCAAACTTGTTCCAAAGATGAGAAGGGCCATAGTAGAAATGCAACATTCAAACATAATGACATAACATATGGATAGACTAGTGATGGCTAATCTTTTCGGCACCAAGTGCCCAAAGCACATGCATGTGTACGCATCCTCAAAATGCAAAATGTGCCCCACGCCTTGCATATGCATGGCAGAGATCCAAAGACCAGCAGGCTGGTGGGAGGTGTGCGCACGTGCATGCATGACAGAGCTGAGCTGGGTTGATGGCCCACATGCCCAGAGAGAGGGCTCTGTGTGCCACCTTTGTCATGCATGCCGTAGGTTCACCATCACGGGACTAGAGAGTTCACTTAATTTTCCCAAAATAAAGAAATAAATGGTACTGTCATGTTGGGCCCTGTCTTGGTAAAATAAGATATGCATGACTGAACATGGCCATGTGCTTATTCTATCATAAATTTCTATTTGCTTTCTCCATTCTTTATCACAAGCAGTGCCATTCTGTAGTAGAACTGTAGAAGTTATTTCAGCCACATTCTTCCTCAGCACATTGTTGATGGAGTTATGGCTATGCATGCATGTCTACATAGCTTGGGAGTGCTATCAGATATTTAATGGAAACAACTCTTCTGCAAATCCATGTTAGGAATTTGATGACACTATTAAAAACTAGGCAGGACATTCCAGAATTAAGGACAATAACCGGAGCGAGGGGGAAGGGAGATAGGTTAAATAATGTGTAGTCTTTTCATTGCTAATCAAGAATTTCTTGTAGATCCATTTCACAAAAGATTGTGGAAACAAAAACAAATGTATCACTGATCTACAGCTGACTGCTAACACAACCATAGGAGGAAACAGGTACATCAAATAAAACAAAAATTCTATCTCTATCTCTCTGTCTCTCTGCTTCTCTCTATTTTCTAACTGAATGTTCTGTTTAAAATATTATTTAAAAAGTTAAATATAGACAAAATAGAAATAAAAACCATGGTAGATCATTATCCTGATCAATGCATAAAAATTATTGAAACTTTAAAGTAGACTAAAATAGACATTATGGAATATGCTTAATGGTTACCCAAAATAGCAGCTTCTTATTTTTCCCCTTGTATCACTGGGCTGATAAGTCACATGAGTACTCTGAGCCTCCAAAAGAAATGGGGGGTGAGGGGAAGAAACAGAGAGGGAAACTGTTTAGATGACACAGACCATGCAGGCTATATACTCTTGAAGGGTTATTAGGGGCCTGGAGGCTAAAACATATAAAGAATGATTGCAGGGTATGTCTAATTTGATGAAAAGAAGGACTAGGGGTGACATGATAGCAGTTTTCCAATATCACAGGAGTTGCCACAGAGAAGTGGGAGTTAAGCTATTTTCCAAAGCACCTGTGGGTAGGACAAGAAACAATGGATGGAAACTAATCAAGAAGAGAAGCAGACTAGACCTAAGAGAAATTTCCTGATAGTTAGAACAATTAATCAGCAGAATGACTTCCCTTCAGAAGTTATGGATGGTCCAATACTGGAAGTTTTTAAGAAGAGATTGGACAACCATTTGTCTGAAATGGTATAGGGTTTCCTGCATGAGCAGGAGGTTGGACTTGAAGACCTTTCAAGGTCCCTTCCAACTCTGTTATTCTGTCACTTGGAATTTTGGTCTTCCTTACCATTATCTGCAGCTCCTAAATTGTCAAGAATTATTCACTGGCTGCTGGAGGGGACCATATTCCTATTTTAGAAGAGGGGTGCACATTTTCAGTCAGAAGGTAGAGCGAAAACTAAACATAAACATAACTATATCTAAAGAACTCCATGTGTTCATGAACATGCATGCAAAATTAAGAGTTCTCCATGCTATCATTGAGAAAGTCAGACTGCTGTAGCAGGAACACCACATTTTTCAAGATATGGAATTGCTTTAGATAATAAGCATAATTTCATGGATCTAAACATGGGGTCATTGGTGGGGCAATATTAAAGAATTCCTGCTAGTTATTTCAGTTACACTAGGCTCTCTTGGGAAAAGATAAAAATTCTCTTCTCTCCAACGGTACTTCTGTGGATGTAATTAGGAACGTTGTGACATTAGGGAGGTTATGTTCCCTCCCATTCCATCATTCCATTCATAATTTTCATATTTGGGCCACTAATGGATTGCAGATGCATGCCAAAATCTGTGTCTCTCACAAAGTCTCAAAGCAAGACATTTAAAATAATTGCTTGAACATGTACATATCAGAAATACGTACAAAAAGCATTTCCCTGATACTTGCAATCAGTGTTCACATAATAAAACTGCATGAGGTGAACAATGTTTATGACAACTTTTTCTGATAAATGTATATGTTTTTATTGGTTTTTTATCTTGTTTTTAAATTTATTTTAAGTCAGTTGTTTTAGTGGTCTCTGTATATTCTTGATTATTACTAAGTATGCGATCCAGAATCACCGAGATGGGCAGCACTTAATGTGATTAATGATTTATGTCTGAGAAAAAATAAATTCAGCCAAACTGAATAGGACAGGCATGTTCATACTTAGGTGCTCATTGATCATCTGGGCTGTGACAAGGATTGGGCTGTGTAATCCCAAAGAACATTTGAGAGCAACACATGTGATCTTGAAAACATGGGTTAACTACCCATAATCTTGAGAAGTTACATGGGAGCCAACAGTCTGTGGAGATTCTCAGTCGTCCAGGTCATAGTTTTCTCAAAGGAGCTTTTCCCTTCAAAAGGCAACTGGACTGTTTTTTCCTGGACAAAGAAGAAGAAACGTTTTGCTCCCCATCCAAGAAGCTTCATCTGTTCTGATGGTGCGGGGAGGTGGGGGATGGTAACCAACCATTGCACTGCAAATTTCCCTACTCCATTTATGGTTGAGTGTTTGTAGAAAAAGGGAAAATCATAGTGTGTGATGTCACGTCACAGTTATTTTGCAAAACTAAACATTACTTGGGAGAAAGTTCAAATATTATGCTGTTGTTTTTAGCAATAGTCCAAATCTGTGTTAATATTGGATTCTTCCCTCATATTGTAACAGCAGCCGTAATGTCAGGCTTACCCTTTTTCTTTTTTTAACTCTAGAATGATTAAGTAATAAAATATATCCCATTTCTAACAGTAAATAGATCTTATACAAATCCATTTTAAGGCTCCAATTACTGTATATGAGACTCTGCAATTGTCAAAAAAATGTCCACCTAATTTTCAGGGGTTTTTTTCCCACTTTATTATATGCTGCTGACTTAATAAAAGATACAGTTTCAGATGTAAAAATCCAGAGCTGTTTTATATTTGTTTATGATTTGCAATATTTATCTTGTTTACATTTTTCAGTTTATCTCCATTCATCATCAAACTGAATAATTTGAAATTCTGGGTCCAAATGTTGGTCAGAAATAAAAAAGATAGTGCATACAATACAAGAGTCTATGTGCAACATTCTCCAAATATTATTTTTTCTGGAATTGAGGTAGATATTTTTAAATTATCATCTTGTTGGGAGGGGAGAAAAGTAATGCAAGCTAGGATAGCTTTAGAGAAATTAGGATATGTTCCTGTTATGTCCATAATTGATTTTAATTGATAGTTTAATGTTATAAAGGGGAAATTATAGAATGCAATACATAGAGAGCTATCCTGTTAGTTGTATTTAATTAATAAAATTTAGATTTCTTTTGCACTTTTTTGTCATGTTCTGCACACTTTTCAGGGAAAAAATGTGCCTCTCTGATGTATAAGACTGCATTGAATGTCATGGATTATTTTATTTCCTTTCAATTCCATCAAATGTCTTATAGAGATTAAGAGTTAATCAAGTCCTGCATGTTAAATGTGTGAATGTTTGTATTTCTATTTAAGAATAAGGAATATGAATATTAAATCCAGGGCCATGGCAGATGGAGAGAGAGCTTTAAACTTTTCCTAACTCTTGAGTCCTAATTAAAATCATCCCCAGCTGTTACTCTTCCAATAAGGAAGCTTTCCTTAGTGTTGATGAAAGTTTCCAGAATAAATAGCACTTTTAGAAATGGTGAGTTTTGAGGAGAGCAGAGCAAGGGGGAATGGAGGAAGGTAGATTAGTAGATGGCATTTGACTGGACCCTAAAGGAATTTCAGTTCTTGCTCAGACACAAAGCTGCACAGGGAGACCAATTATTCTTCACTAATTCTGGTTCACAAAGTTTGGGACTATATTATAGCAATAACAATAGCACTTAGACTTATATATTGCTTACCAGTGCTTTTCCAGACCTCTCTAAGTGGTTTACAGAGTCAGCATATTGCCCCCAACAGTCTGGGTCCTCATTTTACCCACCTCGGAAGGATGGAAGGTTGAATCAACCCTGAGC
>JANHGC010002757.1:109813-121419 GCA_027560395.1 Boaedon fuliginosus | reverse complement strand
TCATTTCACCGACCTTAGAAAGGATGGAAGGCTGAGTCAACCTTGAGCCTGGGGATTCAATCTGACAACCTGCTGAATAAGTCAGCAGAGACTGAAGCATTTAACCACTGCATTTAACCACTGCGCCACCGAGGCTTCTCATTTAGTGATAATCATAGGGTTAAGGTTCAATCAAATCATACTAGGAAACTAAATAAATCAACATAAATTGTAAAGATACAAGCAACAATGTTATAGTCATAAGTAGAAGGAGATAGGTAATAGGAAGGATGAGAAGAATAATAGTAATACAGTCTTAATAAATAGTTTGACAATGTTGTGGGAATTAGTTGTTTAGCAAAATGATGGCATGTGGGAAAAACTGTCCTTGTGTCTCGTTGTTCTGGTGTGCAATGCTCTATAATGTCATTTTGAGGGTAGAAGTTGAAACAATTTATGTCCAGGATGTGAGGGATCTATAGATATTTTCACATCCCTCTTTTTGACTTGTGCAGTATCTAGGGTGAATCTTCTCTATCTGAAAATTCTGTCATCCAAATATTGGGAACAGTAAAAGCAAAAAAGAAATTCTCTGATGGACCAAGGCTTACATTTTTTAATATATCACGAATAAACTTTGGGATAAACACAGTGAAACAGTATAAACAGAAGCTCAGTAACTGTCAGAGGGAATGTGTAAATTATGTAGGCGAATCATGCTAATATTGTGAGTGGTATGTGTAAATGTATTATAATCGTTACTCCTTCCAAAAACAGAAGCAAATTAAAGTGATTACCTAAAAGTGAATTAAACAGGCCCTGATGAGATTGCATTAATTAATTAATTATATGGGAACAAAAGAACCAGAGTTTGTAAATATCTCAATTTTCTTCTTCCATAATCCACCATTGGAAAGAAAGCAATTGTTTTGCACCACCAATATTTTGTCACTATTCCAGTTACAACAATCCACACACCGCAAGTTTCGACTAATGAATGCCTCTAAAAAAACATGATGAACAAAGACAAACCTTTATCTTTGTTCAACCTTTTTAGAACTGCTGGTCTTTTCGTCTTCATGCTCTGCTTCTAATTTTCCTATCCACTACATCAGGGTAGGTAATCTCTGGCCTTCCAGTTTTCCTTATCATTTGACACTTTGGATGGGGCTACTGATAGTTATAGTTCACAACATCTGGGAAATCCCATACTGTTTATGCTTGCATTGAAAGTTCAGAATAGTTTCTGATATGGCAAGTTGACAATGCACATTAACCATAGTTTACTATCATTAACCATCTGAGTGATGAACAATTGCAAGCAAGAGAAACTTTTCAGCATTTCCTTTTTCATGCTTGAATAGAATCAATCCCATACCTGGAATTCTTCAAAATGATGTCTCAGTTTTAATTAATTTCTATTAAAACCTCTCCCCCTCCCACCAAAAAATTATTTCCTTCATCTTAAATGTACACATCATATCCCTTCCTTATCTGGAGGGATTTCATCTTTTACAAATTCTAATAGATGTCTCACAGAACAAGACAAGCTGCTTTCAAACAAGGTACCTAACTTGATTATTGGATTAATCCATTTTATGGATTCCATGACTTCACCACAAAGGTTGGGTTTGGTTTACACAGGACATCATACCACAAGGTGGTGGATTTTTTTGTGTGACTTTAAGTCATTTTTGGCTCTGGGCGATTGGCTAGAGAAGTCCTGCAGGTTTCTTAGCAGTATTTCAGAAGTAGTCAGCTTTCTTAGGCTGGAAGTAAATGACTGTCCCAAGATCACTCAAGTGGGACAAAATTTAATGGTATTTCAGTTTCTAGCACAGTGTCTTAATCACTACACCAAACTGGCCATCAGAATACCTAACTATTTATTTATTTATTTATTTATTTATTTATTTATTTATTTATTTATTTATTTATTTATTAGATTTATACCCCGCCTCTCTTCACCCCGAAGGGGAACTCGAGGCGGCAAACTAAAATTAATAATCAAGCGTATCACATTGTTTGAATGTGTTGGTTAGGACTTCATTTAATCTGCTTAAGGATGGTGTATGAACACAGCTTCATGGAGATTCTGTAGCTATCAGGATGCTATCTCCTAACCATTAGCATTTATTGATGGAATAAGTACCCTAAGAAACATTCAGCCAGGAGACTTAACAATCAATATATTGCTAAGCAGAAGACTCTTCAGAGCCAAATGACTGCAGAACTATCTGCTTACATGACTATTTTCTGCAGGCAAGATTTGCAAAGATGACAAACAGAACCTGTTTATATTCTTTTTCCTCCCCCCAGTAAATTAAAAAATTAACTAGCTGTAATTTTCTAAGTGCCCAAGTAGCTTAACTGAAGAGAATCAGATTCAAACACCTGGAAGGAAAAAGCAGATGTTGCCAAGATGGGTAATTTGGTTTCATCAAACTGCACACGTTATCATCTGCCAGTGTGTCTGTTTCTTTGTGTGTATCACCTGCCAAGGGTGACTTGCCTGTGGAGGATTTCACATCTGGCTCCATTTGTCACACTGTACAGCTAAACAAATGCTAGACAGATGGAGAACTCTGCCTGGATAAACCATCTTTGGTGGGGATTCACTTTGCTGGTGGCAATATAAAGGCTGCCTAAAGGTAAAGGTAAAACTTATAATTTATCTTTTCTTTCCTTCAAGTTGTCTTGATATTTGATTTCTTTAAGATATTTGGTTTGATTTGCTTGTAGAATAGGAGGATATAGTATACATTATACAGGCAAAGTGCCTAACTCTGGGGTGTATGTGTTGTAGAATTAGTTGTGTCAGTGCTTTAGCTTATATAGTAAGCTACCTAATTATCATATCTGAAGTCTAAAAATCTGGAGGACTTGTAGCTGACAGCAAAGAGAAATTTACACTGTGTTAATCCAGAAATGTTATATTTAGCCTAAACAGTTTGGGTTTAAATTCAGTTACAAATATTTGCATGTTGCATATTGGGAAGCTAGTTGAGTTTCTTTAACTCGGAAACTGGGAAAAATGGCAGGGAGACTGGAAAATAGAACTTCTTTATAATATGAGTGTCAAACTCGATCGTGTCCCATGATGTATCGTGATGTATCGTGACATTTTTTGCCTTTGTGGAGCTGTACGTGATGCATCCGGGCTGCAGACTGCCAGTTTGACAAGCCTGCATTAGAAACTCCTATCTGTTTCTCCTCTGTAGTTCTCACAACATGCAGCCACACTGCAAGGAGGGAGAAAAAGAAGGCAAATGAGCTGGTGTCGGGGTAGCTGAGTTTAACCACAAAGACCCCAATTCCAATCACACCCCAGCAGATTTTCCCCATTCCCCACCTCAAGGAGAAAAAAAATAAATAAAGTGACAACCTTGTAGTCTTCTTTGTTGCAGTTGGGGAATTAAGGGGAAAAAAACCTGCCCCAAAACAGATTTGACCTTCTTATATTTATAAAGATATCTGAAGGTGAAACTGCTGAATGAGGAATAGACTGGTTTGTTGATGTCATGCATACAAGCAAAAAAGTGTTAGCAGCAGACTAAGTTGCCAATGTGTTGATAAAAGACAAACAAGCAAAAGACGAGGAGATAAATTTGTGAGAGAGATACTACTAGCAGTGATTGACTTGAATCCTCAGGCCTTGATCTTTTGCAAGCTGAGGCCTTAAACCACTGCACAATGTCTTGCATGCCTAATGGTTTCTCAAAAGTTTTAGAATCTGAACTATATACTTTGTAAAACTAACACGATTCTTATGAATAAATTTCAAAGAAAAGCTAATATGTTATTGCATTTGGTGTAATCAATTTTATAGGAAAAATACATTGCCACTATTGCCTAGTTAAATGTCATTTCCTTTTTGATTTTCCTTTTACACATCTTCAGTCTAAAGGCAGTAAGCAACAAAAGAATAATTACGGCCACAGTTATACCTATAGTTCATTCTAATTACTCCTTGTTTGCAGCAGGGTAATTGAGACAAAGGATCTGAATCTTACCATAGCATGGGAAATTAATTCTTGGTTGTTTCACTGTCATTGGTGTTTCCAAAAAGAAGATGTAAGCCCTTTAGGATATACCAGACTAAGAAACCAGAGTTATGAATATTAAAACTATTTTAACTATACAGGGGAGGGTGCTAATAAGGCCTACCTTGTGGTACCCTTATTCCATCCTGGGGGGTTTCATGTGAGTGGGTTGTGGGCATGGTTAATTCTTCTGTGAGAGAGAGGTTGTCCCTTTATCCCTTAAAGAAGCTCTCTTCTCAAGAGGCTATCACTGAATCCCACCAAGCGGGACAATTTTCATCCAATATCTCATCTTCCTTTCTTGGCAAGGTTGGTTGTGCAACAGTTGCAGAGGACTTTGTATCTGGATCTTTTTCAGACAGGATTCAGGTGCGGAATGGAAATGGCATTATTGCATTTTTGGATGACTTCTTTAGTAGGTGGAATGGGGGAAGTGCATCTGCTTGATCTCTTGGTGTCTTTTGATACCAATGATCCTGGTATCCTTTTGGATCAGTTCAGAGGATTGGGGATGTTGGTTATATTTCTTGGTCATCTGTATTTTCTTCATCAATAATCCTCTGAGGCAACGTTGTTGAAAGTATTCAAAATATTTATTCTTAACAAATGTAATAATAATTCTTTTATATTTTTCTCTACAGTAATCATACTTCTAACTAATCTCTCCGAGAGTGTAAAACAACTGCCAAGAGGTGGAGCCACATCTGCAACTATATACAAGCACACCATATGAGTTCATGGATTGCTTCTTCTTCCTAATAAGGTAGGATCATGGGAACTATGGTTCACCTTTTAAACACATAATATGAGAACATGCAAATCACAGCATAACATCAGACAATGTGTCTGACAGGGGATGGGTGACACAGGGCCAGGCTGGTTCACCTCCTTCAATGTCAATCAGTGATGATTGGGAAGGGAGGTCCAGCCCTTGGCTTCTACTATGTCAGGTATCATAGATGGATTTTCTCTCCTCTGCTTTTTAACATTTGCTTGAAGCTTGCTGGATGAACTCCTCAGTTGCAGGTTACAGGTGAAATATCATCAGTATTCCAATGATACCCAATTATATATGTTCACCCCTGGCAAATTAAAGAATGCCATGAATGTCTTATCCTAGTGTCTCAAGACTGTGATGGTCTAGATGGGAAACCACAAGCTTCAGCTGAACGCTGGCAAGACTCAGTGGCTCTGCAGTTTGGGGCCTAATGGGTCCATGGCTATGGTTTGGCGTTGGATAGAGTTGCACCACACTAGATTGCACTAGACCCCATGTGCAATCAGGATGTTCTTCTAGATCATAGCTCTGCTCGAGGAGCAGGTGGCACTTGTGGCTAAGTGAGTCCTTGCACAGCACAGCTTGTGCACTAATTGTGCCACTTCTTGTATCAGCAGGCCCTGCTTACAATCACTTATGTCCTAGTCACCCCCATATTGAATTACCTCAGTATCTATATGGGAAGAGTATCCAGAAGGTTCAGCTAATACTGCCCATGACAGACTTTCAGTGAGTGTGTACTGAATTTCAAATTGTAATATAGAGAACTAGAATGCCATTCCTTTTTCAGAAGCAAATCAGCTTGCCACATTGGACCTTAATAACCTACAACAAGCCTCTAAAATATATATTTATTGATAAGCAACCAAGCTAAGTTAATAGGCAGTTCTAAGTTAATAGAGGACATTTTATTTTAGGGCATTTACTTATACAGCTTCTCCTCCAATCATTCCACAAATGCAGCACTATACAAATGATGCTCTTCATTGCTCTGGCTTTTTAAAAAAATGATTTTACTCTCAACCATCCACTATTGTAAATTACAATATAATTATATTTGCCAGCTTATGAGTAGATCTCTCATTGTAAATCCTTGCTATATTCAGATGAACATAGCATCCAAACAATGTCCCATAGTCTTTACTGTTTGTCAAGTATTTTGTTTAGTAAGATGTTTCACATGCTCAAGATCAAAGGTGCCACACCCTTTGCCTCTGCTATCCATTTCCATTAACACTTTGTTTTCTTGATGCATTTATTGCTGGTTTATGACTGTGCTTTAGGCTGTGTCTGGAATTGGGTTTAATGAAAGAACTATATATACCCTATAAATACAGGGTGATTTCTTTCATCACAGAACAATCCTGACATTGGAAATTCTCTTGAAAATATAGATATGTGGAGTTTTAGAAAAAGATTCTCTAAGTTATTTTTCAGACAGAACATCATATGAATGAATGTACTTATGTATGGAGCAGTATATAGAGTTTGATGAAGAAATCTGTGTTATTAGAATTAGTCTCAGATCATGCGATGGAAACATAAAACTGACTGCTTATTGCTTTTTGCTGGGTAATATTAAGACAGGTCCCCAATAATGTTTGATTACTGTAATAACCTCAAAACATTTCTTGTCTGATTCATAAACTCATTTGTAAGTCAGTAAAAGCTCCCATAAATGCTTATTTAAACTGTGTCAGTAATAGTTTTATTATGTTGCTTACTTCTCATAAATTGCAATATTCTGGAATGGTTGTAATAATACAACCCTGGTAGGCTTCTACTAATTGTCTGAATTTGTCCGAACTAGTTGTTTAATCCAGACTTTTAAAAAATGTTTTCAGCCATGCTTAGTTTAGTGTTACGTACAAACTGGAACCTTTGCCTTTTTAAAAATCTAGTAACTAGAATTACGAGCTCTGTTCTATAAAGAGAAATTCATGTGAAACCATTATTATATTGGTTGGTTGCACAGTCAACCAGACGTTTATACTGAATCTGGCATTTTTATCTACCTATTCCCACGGATCTTCCAGAGGGCCTGGGATTGGCAGATGCTGTTTGATGGTGTTAACTATACTGTCATAGTATGTAACTTGTTCTGAGCAAAGCTGCCTTTTGTAATTGACTTATAGTGATGTTGTCAATGCTGATGGTGTTCAAATGGTGGTCCAGGTATTTTGAAATTGCATCGAAATTATTAGTGCTACCATATTTAAAACTTGAAGGAATATACAAATTGTGTCAAAATCAAGAGAAAAAATTAAAATACAATCACATTTTTAAAATGTACATGTAAATGTAGATGAGGGGGAGAAAGGAGAACATTCTAATTTCATTTCATTTCCATAGGAAGATGTCAGCAAAGAGAAAGTTAACAGACATCTAAAAGAAGTCATGATTGATATCTGATTAACAATTGCTACTCCAAGAAAAGCCATTTGTAAAGAACCATAAATTGGCAGCTATTAAAAAGCTCTAAGATAAAGGATAATAGAAATAAAATTGTAGGCGACAGCACAAAAGCTCTCTTTTTTTTCATTTCCTGGATTTTTGTGATCTTCTTTTCAAATAAAAAATGAAGTAACTAGCATTCTAATTCTCTACTTCTATTTTGGACTTGCGCTTTCCATCACATAGGCTGGAAAGGGAATTGTTCAAACTTTAAAATATTTGTAAGGGTATTGAGTTTACCTAACAAAGTTGGGTTAGAAAACATATACAAACCAGAATGTGATGAGATATGTTAAACTGACATATTGCTTTAAGAGAATGTTACAACTGGGATAATTACAGGATGTGTTAATTACAGTGTATTCTGGTTGGCCTACTCTTTTAGTACTGTTATTTAGTTGAAGCCTGTAACTCAGTTTACTTGTGGTGTACTGGTGGTGTTATTTGTGTAGTATTTGGTGGGAGGTTTGGTTGGTGGTTTTTATTACTGAAGATCTACAGCTCGCTGTACTGGACTGATATGTATATGACCTTGTATTACTGGTAAGAAGAATCAATCTCTGAATATCCTTGAAACCTTGTTTGCTACAGCTTGTGTGTGACTCGCTTGTGTGTATTGGATTTTGAATCTGCTTATAGTAAATACATGTTTAATATCTCGGTGTGTATCTGCATAGTTACTGGTTGTTGTGATCTCAGACTCTAGCCTTCTAGCTGTGCATCTTCGCACTTGAAGGCATCTCAAAACTTGACAACTTCAATTTATTCACTCATGAATTTCACTAGTAGCACTTTCACTGTGTTTACCCCATATCTTCAGAAAGATTGTTGTGAGGATGAAAGGAAATATGGTTTGTTAAAGAGAGAATAAACACAATACTAATATTTAAAATCAACAATTTTGCAAAAATATATAATGTATGCTAAGCCATTGTTTGATAATAACTTTAACTGACCAATCATACAGTATATCTTTTTTAACCAGACAATTCACTCTAATCAGCAACCATCCAGCATAAAATGAATATAAGATTCTTACCACTGGAATACATAGTAACTACTTTGCTCCAGAGTCTGCTACTAGGAAAACACCTTTCTGTCACTGGCAGAATACAAAGACTCTGAGGCGCTTAACATCCGGAAATATTACTGCTTTATAATAAAATATTGGACTACGAATAGGGAGAACCAAGTTTATTATTGGTTTATTTATTTAATTTTTATTTATCTTGGCATAACCTCACAACTCTCAGTGTGTCATAGTAAAAGCAACAACAAAGGAATTAAAGCAATATAAAGAATTAAAGAATTAAATGGAATTAAAACAATATAAAACAACTGTACAAACAATATCCAATCCAAATTGCAAAAACAAAACAAAAATAGGAAGGGAAAAAAATAATAGGATCAACAAGAGTTGCAACTGATGCTACTAAAAGCCTCTTTAAAAGGTTTAATAACTTTCTAAAAGCTATCATGGAAAGGGCCAGTTTGATTTCAATGAGGAGTCCTCTTAGTGCTGGTGCTTCTACGATGAAGCAGAGCCGTCTTCTGACTTCATCTCCCCACATCCTGAAAGGGTGACACAACAAGCCCAATATAATGGGTCATTCATTCAAATAAGCGCCAAACCATAACGTAGGTGATTCCAGAAGGTGCCAATCCATGATGTACTTTATAGGTGAACAATACCAGCTCAAGCTCACAATCAACCCAAGCCCTACACCAAGTTAAATTATTCTTAGTAGTGCAGATGTTAAGGTAGTGTTCTTACCATTGTCCTGACAAAATTTTGATATAACCGGATGCATTTCATCCAAACATTCTGGCTCAAGATAATCCACTCACTATTGAGGACACGGCTTCCTAGTGGAGCCTCCTTGAGGAAAGCGAATAGCTGAGCTGCATAAAGAGGGATTAACCCAGTATCTGTTTGAACACCTCAGACTAGTACAGAAATATTTTGCTTTCCTATCCTTGAGCTGTTTTGCCAAAGCTATCCTGCTTTCAACAGTAAGGCTTTCTGATTTATCTGTAGATCTCCAAGCTGATTCTTGGTTTATAGACCTGGATCATCTGGGAAGCAAATGACAGAACAGAAGTAATAGGGGAAGTGGAAAAGAGGGAGGGTGCTGCTGTCCATGCACCTGTCACCTGTTGTATAGGTTGCTTTTGAACATAGGTTTTGTGCTTTTCTGGAATAGCAATAAACTAGTATCAAAAAGCACCCCAACTATCAATGGGATGCTTTGAATAGCAATAGTATTTAGACTTCTATATCACTTCACAGTGCTTTATAGCCCTCTAAGCTGTTTACAGGGACGCAATGGCTCAGTGGGTAAGATGTTGAACTTGTCAATTAGAAAGGTCAGCAGTTTGGTGGTTCAAATCCCTGGTGCCGTGTAATGGAGTGAGCTCCCATTACTTGTCCAAGCTTTTGCCAACCTAGCAGTTCAAAAGCATGTAAAAATGCAAGTAGAAAAATAGGGACCACCTTTGGTGGGAAGGTAAAAGTGTTCCGTGTGCCTTCTGCATATAGTCATGCCAGCCATATGACCATGGAAACGTCTTTGGACAGCAATGGCTCTTCAGCTTTGAAATGGAGATGAGCACCTCCCCCTAGAGTCAGGAACCATCTAGCATGTATCTGCAAGGAGAACCTTTACCTAAGCTGTTTACAGAGTCAGCATATTGCCCCCAAGAATCTGGATCCTCAGGTAAAAAAAAAAAAACCTGTGCAAAACCAGAGTGAATTCTGACAATTTCTAAACCTTCCAACCTCCCTCAGTCCAAACTCACCCCCTCCTCCATCTTCACTCCAAATTCAGGGATGGTGGATAGGTGATGGGTGGATGTTAGGGAGGAGAGGAAAGGAGTGAAACAAAATTGATGAATCCATTTACTCCTGTTGTGGTTGATTTATGAAGTGGTAAGGGTAATAAGATATTAGTGGTATTCTTCATGACAGGGAACCCTAAATATCCACTTCTATACCACCTAATTTCTTGTCACATATTTTAAAAGAATATAAGGTATGTCTCATTATATGCAAATTGTGCTCGCTTGGATTATTCATCTTGCTTTGTGTTTTGTGTTTTTTTTTAAGCAGCAAGAAATAGTGGAACAAATGTTTACATTTAGAGAATATACATAGAATATGGTATACTTTAACCAGAGATGAGAGGAATAAAAAAAATCTAATTTCCCTTTTATTTTAAAAACAATAGTAACTGCCAGCAGAGGGAGCTCCAGTGCCACTGTGCCGTATAATTTGTTCTGCATCTTTAGATGTGATACTGGAATGATAATCCTAAAATTAATGTAACTTTATGAAAAGGCAAAAGAAAGAATATAAATAAATGGAGGTCAGTTATTAATGCTAAAAATAAAAAAATATCTTAAATATTTTGTCTAGAGATGCAGAAAAATTAGCTTATTTTAAAAAATAAATGAATAATCAGAAAAAAGGTTTGTGATTTTTGACAAGCCATAATACTGGTAGTAACTAAAAGCATTTATATTGGATTATCCTGAGCATTTAATACTTGGAAAACAGGATGATCATTTGGTCAGCAAAAGAAGAGACAGAAACTGTTTTTTTTTTCTTTATGAAATCTATATCTATAAAACAGAAGTGTGGGGGTGTAAGTGTGTGTGTATGTGCTCCTAAAAAGGGGTCCCGAAGTGAACACCTGCACCAACACAATGGCAAACCTGCGCTGTGCATGTGTGGTACATGCACAGCACAGAACTTTACCACAGGCCTTACAACCGAAGTGGCAGGGGACGAGCAAGCTGCTCCAGGAAAAGTAACTGACCGCTGGAAGGAAATGTGGCTGGATGGAGAGCCAAATATACTTCATTGCAACAAAAAACTACCCAGGCAATGCCGGGTAATCAGCTAGTGATTAACATTGATTTTTGATGTGTCTATAATGTTTTTCATGCTTTATAAAGAATAAAAATGCTAAGTTTTGCTGAAGAAATACTGTGCACTAGATTCTAATTTATTTCTGAAATTGCAGATAGTTGTGCTTATTCTACCTGACTGAAATCACCACTACTAGCACCTTATACTTTACACAATTATTGTAGCCTTGAATCTGCAATGACCAAAAAGAATTGTTTCTACTGGCATCTGGAGTTAATACACCATACCCAGTTTGGAACTGCTGCACTTTGCTTAATCAAGGCTTATATTAAATCACATGAATGGATAGATGGGGAAAAAAAACAAGAGACTATAGAAAACATGATTGAATTATAAAGAGACCCAAGAAACAATGAGAATTGTAATTGATGTAGAAAGTTAGCACCCACCCCTCTCCTAGAAGAATGAAATATTCTAGGAA
>JANHGC010002757.1:71534-82075 GCA_027560395.1 Boaedon fuliginosus | reverse complement strand
CCCACCCAGTCACATGACCGCTAAGCCACGCCCTGAAAATTTCCCTTATTTTCAAATCCAAAACTTGACAGGTATGATCTACATATACTTACTTACAGGAAAGACCCACTGAAAATCTCAGAATAAGACAAATTAGGGCTGCTTACAAAAGATCCTTTCTTTGCTGGGTTCCAGAAAATGCAACAACTACTATTTTTGTGGGTTGTATAAAAGGTTGAGTCCTCATGGCATTACCTCTCTGTGGTTAAGATTGTTTTTCTATTCTTTGTGTTAATTGCATACTGTAAGTATTATATATATACAATTATCTAGGAAAATAAGTAATTAATTATATACATGCATCTGGAGGGCTTGTGAGAAACCCAAACAGTAATTAATTGTTCATTGTTCATGTTTGTTTGATACTTTTTGCTAGAGAACAGAAGCATATCTTGATTAAACAAAGTAGAATAGAAGGCTTTTACTGAATAAAATCATGAAGAAGCATAGTCCTTTTTTGTCCCTCCTCCACCTAATAATAATAATTAGAAATGTGGATGGTCATGTTAGGATGAGATTGCTAAATTGCTAAAGTATAAATTGTCAATCAGATGCTGATATTTACTACTCACTTTAGCAAATTGCAGGTTAGGTGTCTTATGGGGCTATAATGTATGACAGTTTGAAAGTATCAAACAAACATGAACAATTTTTTAATTAAGGCCCTTAACAATACAGGATGTGGCAGGGGAAAATATTTATAATTATTTTTAATACATAGATCTGCTGAGAGAAGCTCTTTTAGCCAGGATGGAATGGGAGATCTTTATGTTTCCACCACTAGTGGTTGGGGGTGGGGGTGGGGAAAGGAGAATTGTACTGCAGGAAAACAGTTTTATGCATATGTAGGTGAAAGTAAAACCTACTTCCATGGAGCTTACAATTAGGAAAGTAAGTAGTTTTCATCTTGGAACATTGGCACCGTGATCTGGTTTTGGGGAATATAGATATACAACCCTTGTCATGGTCAGATCACTCCCTTTTAAAATTGGATTTCCTGGCATCCACCCACCTCGCAGGGAGGCGGGACTGACTAGGTGGTTCCACCCAGGTGCCTAATGGACCCAATTCATTTTCAGAGGGAGCTTGGGGAGATTCCTGATTCCCTGACCCACAGCTCGTCTGAGTCCCTGGTGGCTCTATGGAATAATGCTGCCACCAAGGCCTTAGACCGGATTGCATCTTTGCGACCTCTCACTGTTCATAGATCTTGGAAGTCTCCTTGGTTTACTGAGGAGCTCTGAGGGATGAAGCATCGGAGATGTCTAGAGCACTGCTGGAGGAAGGGAAAATCTGAATCTTACCGACCACTATTAGGAATCTATATTAGAACCTATTTAGTGGCGATAAAAGCAGCAAAGCGGCTATACTATGCCACTCTTATTGCGTCCACAGACTGCCGCCCAGCTGCCCTGTTTAGGGTGACTCATGCTCTCCTGAAACCAGGAGAGATTGAGGAGCCCTTGCAGGGTAGAGATAAGTTTGTCCAGTTTCTGTTGGACAAAATTGCTCAAATTCGGTCGGACCTCGACTTTGGCTGGACAGAGTCCACAGAGATGACAGGAGCAGGTCTTAGTCCTGTTATCTGGGAAGAGTTTGTTCCTGTGTCCCCTTATGATGAGTGTCACCACTTGTTTATTGGACCCGTGCCCCTCCTGGCTGGTTTCGGCTAGCTGGGAGGTGATACAAAGCTGGCTCCAGGTGGTTATCAATGCTTCCTTGAAGGAACCGGGCTTGAAGGAGGCAGTGGTGAGGTCCCTTCTCAAGAATCCTTCCCTGGACCCAGCTGTTTTGAACAACTTTCATCCAGTCTCCAACCTTCCCTTTTTAGGAAACGTTGTTGACAAGGTGGTGGCGCTTCAACTCCTATGTACCTTGAATGAAGCTAATTATCTGGATCCTTTGCAATCTGGCTTCAGGTATAGCACAGACACGGTATTGGTCGCACTAGTAGATGATCTCTGGTATGCCTGGGATAGGGAAGTTTCCTCTATCCTGGTGCTTCTTGACCTCTCAGCAGCTTTCAATACCATCGATCATGGTATCTTTCTGGGGTGGCTTAGGGGGCAGGGAGTGGGGGCACCATGCTGTGATAGTTTTCTCCTATCTCTCGGATCGTACCCAGTTAGTGTTGCTGGGGGGGCAGATATCAAATCCGAGAGTCCTGCCTTGCAGGGTTTCTCAGGGCTCGGTCCTCTCCACTCTCCTATTCAACATATACATGAAACTGCTTGGTGAGATCATCTGATAACATGGTGTTATACAGAGTTATACATCTCTACCCCTGATCGAACTAGTGATGCCACGGAGGTGATGTCCCAATGTCTGGAGGATGTAAAGGTCTGGATGGGGACCAATAGGTTCAGGCTCAACCCTGATAAGACCGAGTGGCTGTGGATATTTCCCCCCTGTGGTCCAGCTGATTCTCCATCACTTATGGTGGGGAGAGACAAATTACTTCCCTCAAAACAGGTCCGCAACTTGGGGGTACTCTTGGATCCACAGCTACAATTAGATCATAATCTGACTGCTGTGGCCAAGGGTGTCTACCTGCAGGTTCGCTGCTGCACCAGTTCCACCCCTTTCTGGACCGGGAGGCTCTTCTCACTCATGCCCTTGTCACCTCGCAATTGGACTACTGTAGAGCGCTCTACATGGGGATGCCTTTGAAGAGCACTTGGAGACTTCAACTGGTTCAAAATACGGCCACATGAGTGATTGAGGGTGTACCTCGGTGCATCTATATAACACCTATCCTCCGCGAGCTGCATTGGCTTCCAGTCATCTTCCGGGTGCAATTCAAGGTGCTAGTAACAACTTTTAAAGCCCTTCATGGCTTAGGAGTGGAGTACCTTAGAAACCGCCTTCTGATACCTCAAGCCTCCTAGCGCCCAATTAGGTACCATCGAGTTGGCTTGCTACAGGTCCTGTCAGCCAAACAATGTCGGCTGGTGGGTCCCCATGCCAAAGCCTTCTCTGTGGCAGCACCGGCCCTCTGGAATCAACTGCCCATTGAGATCAGGACCATCCCCACCTTGTTGGCCTTCCGTAAATCCGCGAAGACCTGGCTCTGCCAGAGGGCCTGGAATTGATTACCTATCCCCCCTCTCCTTTTGAATGTATTGATTGCTTATGTTAATATTTTTACTTGTATTGTATTGTATCTTTTAATATGTTGTTAGCCACCTCGAGCTCCCCCTGACCGGGGAAGAGAGGCGTGGTATAAATTTAATAAAATAATAAATATAAATTTTATAAAATAATAAATAAATAATAAATAGCAAAACTGGTTATTGGCTCATTAATTCCAAAGTGAGTTAGGTCTTCTGCCTAGTATTGCATAAAGTTCAGTTGAGAAAGATAATCAACCTCTAACAATCTGAGTCTTATTATAAAAATAGACATCATTGACCTTCTAAAATTCTCCCTCAAGTTTATGGTCTTTAAAACATAAGAATGTAACAGTTCTTTCCTGGCTTGGGCCCAGAACCCATCTAATCCAGCATTCTTTTCTCCCAGAGGCCAATTACTGCAAATGCACAAGGAAGTCCATCAATGTCCTAGTAGATGGTATTCAGAGGCATCCCATAACTTCAATGAATTGATTCAAGCCTTTTTTGAAGCCAGCATTAAAAAAGCCTCCAATATGTCTCATAAGATGTGCTCACTCAACAATGGCAATAGCATTGCTATTGGAAACAAAACAACAACTAACAAACAAATGCAAAGAGTGATGAGTTCCTTTGGGATTCAACTGCAATGGGGAAAGCTGAAGACTAATGGGTGTACAAGGAAAGAGAGGACATTCACATGTGCATCTCTTATTTATCTCATACACATTCATGAGTGCCAGATGCTACTCATGGGAATTTCACTGAAATCCTTCTCTCCTTAGAAAGATTTTCCAATACTAAATTTTATTTTATCAAACCGAACGGGAAAAATCAGGGGAGTTCCATTGTTTAGTTCTATAGGGACTGTCATTCTTCTTGCATATCTGGAAGATTGGAAACTGGGTCATAGGCATTTTTTACGAAGAGCTAGTAAAAAGTAAGAGATTCCCACTGCAATTCAACTTATTTGTATATTGCTCTGACATGCCTAACTCCCACTTCTCAATAAAAATGTGAAACATGCTGTTAAACACAGCCATTTTTGCTTGTTTGATAAATTTTGTTCCTCACTCCAGACCATATTCTGTGTATTTTAAAATTTCTCTTTCTATGTTCCTGTCTTTGGTAAACATCTATTTATGCACACACATTCATCTACTTGCTCTAGTTTTTTTGGCATTTATGTATAACATTCTATTTTTATTCAATTTTCTATGTCAGGCATTACTGCCTTGGTCCTTGATAGATTAATTCTATCCCTACTCTTGGTTACATCATACTGTATAGCATTTGATACAAGTCATTTTAGTTTTTAGCTACCTAGCTGGGGTCATTTGCATACAAAAGTGCATGAATGTTAAAGGTTGCAACCAAACATCATCAAAAGAATTATGTATAAATGTATCTACTCATACTTGATAATCAAGGCATCACAAGTCCTTCTTTTAATCCCTGCTCAATATTTAACTATTCACTAAGTATTGGATTTATTCTCCTATCATATAGCTCTACTTCCATCATATGGTACTTACATGTTAGGCAACCGCATGGACACTAAACTTTCCACATTTACTTTATCACGTGCTTTCTTTGAATCAACACATTTTGTTTGTCACATTTATATATTTCTTAACGACTTGCTAAAGGATAAAAATCTGTTCTGTATGCATGGTGCACATCCCAGATTGTGATCATTGTCTCCTATGTCTTATATATTTAATTTTTATTAAAGACTTTTTTTGCAAAATTAAAAGATAAACACAAGAAATGTAGAAGAAAAATAACAAAGAAAAAGAAAAAAGTGGCGAAAAATAGAAAAGAAAAGAAAAGCATAGGCAAAAACCCCCATAAAGGAGTGACTTTTGTTTTTCTTTAGACCAATTATAGATGTATATTTAATACATTTCCCCTTTCAAAATTACCCAATAAGATTTTCTTCTCCTCATATAGATTCCTTTGCGTCTTGTCTCCTTTCAAACAGAATTCTGCCTAGCACATTTAAAAAACTCTGTCTTGTAGTTTTTGCATTCACTTGTGATTCTATAAATCAGGAAACAAAGCAAGCACATTCTTTCAATCCTCAGGAGCAAATGGGCATAAGCAAACCACAGCAATATCTCTTAGTTATACTAAGAGATTCCAGGGTGGATTTCCAGGGTGGTACTGAGCCCATCAAGTTTTGATTGTTGCTGCCAGGATTTATTGGGCTTTGTATTTGGAGTTTTATTGCCCAGAATGAGTTAGGCAGTTTTATAAATTTTCTTAATAAACTAACAAACAAACAAAGAAATCTACATTGCAGCCTTACAATTTTTCAACCTTTTCATCAAATTTGTGACTGTTTTTTCATCATTTTTGACAGTAGCATTTATATCATTTATTTTGGTTCCATTCTTTGATTTATTCATCTCATTTTCATCTGGATCTTTAAAATACCCCTTGTAGCTGTTAATAACTTCATCTTGCCTTCAAAATCATTTCATTACTTTTATTCATTCTGCTGGAGGCTGGTTTAGCTTTTTATCCACTTCCCAAACAATTTTTACTTACATCAAAATCACTCTGCATTTCACTGCCTCTTTTAATTTTAACTGCTGCTTGATCTCATTGCCTACTTTTTTGTAAACTTTTTTCTCATTGTGTCCATTATACAATGGTATAATACATGTTGTATTGGTATAATGGTATGTATTATACAATGGTATAACACAGGGGTATCAAACTCGATCCCATTGTGGGCCGTATCAGGATTTTGTTTGCCCTTGGGAGGCTGGGATGGATATGGCCTGGGTGTAGCCGACTGGGTGGGCATGGCTGGTCTGGTCCTTTGCTGTCTCTGGGACGGCCCCGTGGGACAACTCTGGGCCTATTGCAGGCCAGATCCAGCCTGTTGGCCATGCATTTGACAAGTCTGGTATAATACATTAAATATTTCCTTTGTTGTTAACTGAAATGTTTAATTTGCCTCAAATAAACCACATGTCCATCATCTGACAAAAATAAAAATTAATAAAATACAGAAATAATAATTAAAAATAATAAATAAAGACATTCAAAACAAAACAAAACAAAAAACCAAATAAACTCAACGGTCGAACACTGGGTGTTTTTCTGCTATCAGTTTTCTATTTAGCTTTGTTTCTATGTCACATGATTGCTTTGCTCAATGACAACAATCCCAGAAGTCTCAATTGCAGTCATTAAGCAATCTCTTGGATCATTAAATAAATTGAACAAAAGTGCTGCCTTCCAAAGAAGAGGTGAAATCCTCTGGCAGGAAGCCTTTCACTCTGAAAAAAAAAGCAAAAGGGTTGCTTGTAGAGGATTTCAGATTCATGTTGAGCTGAAATTGTCCAGGAGGCAGCTCTTTCAGCCAATCTCCATAGATGAAAAAAAGTCCTTTCAGCAGGCAGTAGAAGCTTACAAAATTCCTTGCCAGCTTCCCCACTGACTTTCTGGGGAAGTCAGCAGTGAAGTTTGCAAATGGTGATCACATGATTGCAGGGTGCTTGCCATAAGTGCAAATAGATTGCCAAGCACCCAGATTATGATCACATGATCATAGGAAATGGTGCCGATGGTGCAACATTTTGCAATGAACAGAAATGATTTGGATTATTATTAAAATAATAGTCATGTCAAGGAAATATCTGTAATATGCATTCTGATATGCACATTTCCTCATTCCCCTCTCATTTCACCATTCCACAAATAAACCTTTTTCTGCTTTCTATTAGTGTAATTTCAGCCCTTCCTTTGGTACTCGGTGACGTAATTCTTCACACTGTATTCCAGCCCAATTTCACATTCTTTTTCTAAAATTTACGTCTATTTTCTTTTCATTCTGTTGGGAGATTAATTTGTCTTCTAACAAATTTGTCATGCAGGACTCTGATTAATTTATCGTCTTCCTGCAGACATTTTGTTTTCACTTTAATTTCTTTAATTTCTGTATTTTTTAAAATGTTTGTTTTCCCCAAAGATCCACTTTGGAGGCTATCAAGAAATAGCCTACCATATTCAGCATTTGCTTATCAGCTTGTATCCTTCACTAATTATCACAATCTTTCATCATGAACAATAAAAGCAACAATGTTTTTAGATTTATATTAATTCCACTCCTATGCGTATGTATGAATATACTTCTGCTCAAAGCAAACAAATACTTTTCTAAGTACACACCATTGTCCTTTATTCTCAGATTCCTGAATGGCTAATTTATCTCTTTATTTCACTTATTTGCAGGGCTTGTAGGCTGTTCCAATCAGTTAGTCTGAGTGATAGACAGAGCCAAAGTGGGTAAGGGCTCAAATGAAGCAATAGAATTAGTCTTTTCCTTCTTCTTTCTATCTCTCTTCATGCAATAGTTTCCAGATAGATATCAAGAAACTGTGTATGCCTAACTGACATTGTACAATTTCTTGTGATGTCAAAAATGTGAAATTATACTAGTTTGTTAAAAAAATAGAGATAATTATATTTTATTGGAATCAGCTAAGATTTATAACAGAATGTTACATGGGTTTCCCGAGCACAGGAAATAAACATTTTATTTATTTATTTATTTATTTATTTATTTATTTATTTATTTATTTATTTATTTATTTATTATTTCAATTTCTATCGCGCCTCTCTTCACCCATTCGGGGAACTCGAGGCAGCAAACAATACAATAAAAATTTCAATACCTATACAATAAAATCAAAAACACACTCACTCAATCAATCAAGCGTGGGGGAGGGAAGGACAAGATGTTAGGTCCACGCTTGCCGGCAAAGCCGGGTCTTCAATGCTTTGCGGAACATAGGTGGCACCTTGCTGTGAGTGACATCCAGTTGGCCATGTCCACTCAGTCACATGACCGATGCTACACAGACAGGGCGATTTCCTCTGTACCTTCCCCCTCCACACCCTTGATCCTTTGCTCTGCTCCAAGAAGGAGGAGAGAAGAAACCAGCTTGAATGCAGAGAGAAAGAGAGAAATGCTGTTTCACTCTGCATTCAAGCCAGCTTCTTCTCTCCTCAGCTGTATCAGAGCAAAGCAAACACGCACGCGCACACACATCTGACATCCGGGAGAGATTCACGGAGAAGCGCCCAGAAGTGCTCTCTTTCAGCAGTATGGGGAAGGCAAGCTTCCCGTCCCCATGCCACTGACAGAAGAGGCAATTTCCCCCCTGCCTGCTCTCTTTCGCCAGTGAAAGAAAGGAGGGTGACGGCTGATGGCTAGAGGCTGCCAGCCCCCCCGCCTGCTCTGTTTTGACAGCAAAAGAGAGGAGGGCGATCTCCCCTACTGCCTGCTCCCTTGCGGTGGCGGCATGTGGGAGGGGGAGGGGCCAGCCGGTGGTGTGATTTGCCGGTTCTCCAAACTGTGCAAAATCGTAACAACCGGTTCGGCCAAACTGGCTGAAACCCACTCCTGATAAATCAAGGACTATCTGTATCTCCCTTTTGACTTATTTCATGCAAATAAGTTTAGGGATCCTTTAAGGTTGCTAGAGCCTCCTTGAAGTCAATGAGCACTTTTTGCTGTAGCTATCTTGATATCCAGGAAACTAACTCAGCACTAAGATTAATCTGATGATTGATTATTGTCTGACTCTACTAATTCTGATTCTTCCATAGTCCTTGTTCTGAAGTATCAAGTCAAGCTAGTCTTTTTGAGTTTGTCCCAATTTTTTTCTAGTAGACCATTAAGGTATTTCAGTATCAGTATAAACCCATGGACATCCTAGGCTTTAAGTCTAATTGGCTAATCTTGTGTTTACCCATTAGCAAAGGATAATATGACTAAGACAAGGAGTGTGATTATATACATACAGTTGTCCTATGAAGGCCAGTAGAAATGTTTTATTAAGAATAAGCTGTTTTAGTTATTTAAAATACTTGTCAGTCTAGCCTGGCATTCTGTTTCTACCAAAGTCAAGCATAGTTTCTGGAATCTTACAAGCTAGGCACAGATACAGAAAGTTTTGTTCAATCTTTTGCCTCTCTTGTCTACATAGTCATTGACTATGCTAAAGCCTTTTATTGTGGGGAGCACAACCAATTGTGGCAAGTTCTTAAAGAGATGGGAGTATCGGACCATCTTATTTGTCTCTTGAGAAACTTATATGCAGGTCAAGAAGCAACAGTGAGAACTGGACACGGAATCACTGATTGGTTCAAAATTGAGAAAGCAGTTCGACAAGGCTGTATAATGTCGCCTTGCCTATTTAACTTACATGCAGAGCACATCATGAAAAAGGCGGGACTAGATGAATCACAAATTGGAATTAAGATTGCAGGGAGAAGTATCAACAACCACAGACATGCAGATTATTATTTATTAATTACATTTTTATGCCGCCCAACTCCTGAAGGACTCTGGGCGGCTTACAACATAGATAGCAATAGTACTCAGATTTTATACACTGCTTATCAGAGCTTTACAACACTCCTCAAGCAGTTACAGAGTCAGCATATTGCTCCCAAACAATCTGGGTCCTCATTTTACCGACCTTTAGAAGGAAGGCTGAGTCAATAATGTTGGATAGACACAAGACTTCAAAGTGCTGACAATACCGTCAATAAGAAGCAGGTGTAAAGATTCATACATATGCTCATGGACCATTGGCAGCAAAGGAATGTGTGTCTAGGAGCTTTTCTAAATGGTAACTGGAAGCTGTGTATTTTTATAGGATTGTCACACTGCTGAGAGAAAAACACAAGCCATTATCTTACTGCATATGTTCTCATTAGAGTTACATTTTATGTGCATATAAAATGATTTCTTGCTACTCTAAATGGATAAATGGCCATCAAATCAAGTCATTTGAGCAGGTTTTGCTGCTTGTAGGTTGCCAAAAGCAGCAGATTGTCTTGCTGGAAAAAGGACATTGCAGTGGCCAGGGCACTAATCTGATCCAGCAATGTAATTCTTCATTATGGGCTGTCTCCTACATCTTTGCACATAAAAAGTCTTTTTTCTTTGTTGGTGTTATGAATCAGTCTGACGACTCATCAGGAGACATTATCAAATGATCTGTGATCAGTTGATCCCTGGGGGAACACAGCAGCTCAGGCTGGCCTGCATCGGATCCAGTGGAAAAATTTGGGACTTGAACGTCCCTGTGTGAGGGACATTCACTGCTCAATATCAAACAGTATTTGTGAGAATACTGGAATGCTGTCCTTATCCGAAAAGAGCTGCCATGGAAGGGCAGGCCAGAGAAATCCCTCACAGAGGTGGTATTTATCCAGTTCTGACCGGTTCTGGCGGACTGGTTCGGAGAACTGGCAAATACCACCTCTGGCTGGCCCCTTCCCTCCCCACCCCACCCCTTCCAAGAGTCCCCCTGTGCCCCATTTTGGCTCCCAGGTAAGTGCAGGGAGGCTTCCTAGGGCCAA
>JANHGC010002757.1:28239-47283 GCA_027560395.1 Boaedon fuliginosus | reverse complement strand
AAGAAGAAAAACGCTATTTCGGGAGACGTTTGTTAATAAAATTGGATATTTAGATATTTGTGGAAAATCTGGATTAGTATTAGTAGGCAAGTCAATAGGTTGTTGGCTTACCAAGTCAGCTTTCATGGATAGATCATGAAGCATTTTCAGAGTGAGCTGGCGCATTAGGCCGGATTGCAAAAGTCCTAACTTTTTCAAAGCTTCAGTTAGGTGTTCCTCTGGAGAGGCTTGAGAAAAAACAGGATCTTGTAGAGGTTTTGGAATTCAAAGTTCTTCAATAGGTAGAGTGTCGGACTTACTATTGCCGTCCGCCATTCCTGGGAGGCGGAAATGGAGAAGGGGGAGTCTCTTGGATGCATGGATGACACGTGGTGCTGTTGTGCTAATCGTATTGGTGGTGGGATAGATAAAACACTGGTGTTCCCTTCCTTAGTCAGACTCCATTTTGGTTTGCTTTCTCGACTGTTAAGACCTCAGCTTGTATCCAGATTAAAGAGACACTGAGCAAAGATCTCTGAGTGTGATCTTTATTCTCCTGTTTGAGCAAGCGGAATCCTGGCTTAACATAGAGATTGTAAAAATTGGTGTGAAAGGCAGTCATCTCGATGAGTATCAAAAATAGAATCGAAGAATGGAACATTAGGAGGAAAAGTTTTAGAGTCTTTAGTATATCAAGGTTGAGAAGTACATTCTGCAGATACATTATCTTCTTTTGGAGTCAATGGCAGGATGGAAATATCTAAAAGTCTTTTTATATCTTCTATGATAGTTTGTGTTTTCTTGGTTAGAATGGAAGCAGTTTGTTCAAAATTTTCTGCAATTTGTGGATCAGAAATTGGTTGATCCATGTTTTAATGAAAAAATAAGAGTCTATTTTGTTAAAAATAAATCACAGCCCTGGGCTAAACATGATCTCTCTGCTACCACTTGTTAGCAATGCATATAAGTTGTGATGATCATACCCAATGTGGCTCAGTGAAGAAGTAAAACTCAAAAATGGGTTTATCTATAACAACAATATATACATTTATTTATATACATATATTTACAAGTATCTACATTACTGAATAGAGCATCCTATTCAAGTATTACCCTATGTATGTACAAGGAAAAATAGAACAGACCATACACAACGAAGGAGAAGTGAGAAGGAGAAGCAAAGAGGGTTCTGGGTAAAGTATCTGTAGTCTTCTCTGATTGGTTGCTTCAATCATCTGTCGCTCTTCATTGCTTTACTGGTTTAACGCGAAAACAATATCCAACATCCAGAAGGATTTTTTTTAACAGCAATAGTACTTAGACTTATATACTGCTTTATAATGCTTTACAGCCTTCTTTAAGTGGTTTACAGAGTCAGCATATTGCCCCCCAACAATCTGGGTCCTCATTTTATTGACTCGGAAGGATGGAAGGCTGAGTGAACCATGAGCCAGTGTGAATCGAACTACCAAACTATAGGTAGCTGGCAATTCTGCATTCTAACCACTGCACCCCCATGGTTCATGATTTTAATGAATGAAAAGCAAGGAAGTTCTGAGATGCCAGGTTATCCAATTTTATAAATAGCTGGAATCTTCAGAGGTTTCTTGTATGGAAGCAATGTTTGAAAACATAAATCTATAGAATTACTCCATGACAGCAGACAGATAGTGTTAATACTATTTATGACAGTATTACCAATATGAAATCCTTAAAATTTGCACCTATTTCTCTAGGAATTTCTTTGTGTTGCCTGTGTTCTTTGTGTTGCCTAACCACATGCTTTATATTTGTGTGCATTATTAGTAAAAATATTTCCCTTCTGTTTCCTTTTATGATGAGATTTCCAAGAAATTTTCTTCCTACACTGCTATTTTTACCTGTCTTTGAAGAGTGCTTTAAAACATCTGTGAGGCTTGAAAGAGTCAGTAAATAACATATTCATTCTGATGGTTGCCCTGCTTTGGTAGAAGTATCTCCTTGGAATTATATATTTAAAAAGTGATTAAAAAAAAAAAGTTCAGTGTGATACATATTTATTCAAAAGTAAGCTACATTGACTTCAGTGGAGCCTATTTTACCCTTGCTTAACATCTAGTTACATAAATAGTTAATATAATTTATTTTCATTTGAAGCTTATCCCACCTTTTCTACAAGCATTCAAAGTGGCTGATGAAAATTGATCGAAGCTGATTATTTTAAAATATATGGGCATATTAATATTAACATTAACATATTCTGAGCTTCATTATGCTACTATAGCATCTTTCCCTGAGCTAGGCAATTTGCAGAAAAGTGGATTTCAAGTGGAGTTCTCCAGCCAGCATGGTCATTGATGCAAATTTTGGAATTTGAAAGCTATAGATCTGCAGGGTGTCCGACCATGGTATCTTAGTGTAGTCTGTGAATCAGTAACTATTGATCTTAGCAGTACTCTGTTGGTT
Source organism: Boaedon fuliginosus (assembly GCA_027560395.1). Taxonomy (NCBI): domain Eukaryota; kingdom Metazoa; phylum Chordata; class Lepidosauria; order Squamata; family Lamprophiidae; genus Boaedon; species Boaedon fuliginosus. The sequence continues at coordinate 44,859 of JANHGC010002757.1, read as the reverse complement.
TAAACTGCATATTTGTTTTCTGTACTAAAAACATTTCTTTTTTATAATTGCTCCATTTGCTGTTAAAAATATAAATATCCTGGTTATGGGACTGTAGCATCTTCTGCCAGAGATAGACAGTACAGATAATAAACATATTGACTAGCTCAGTCATGTATGAGTATATCCTGGCAGGTGGGCTAACAGTTCTTAAATGTGTATAGTACTCATAAAACCCTACTAGATTAGTACTTTTGACCTCTCTTTGATTATATTGACTGGGAATAATGGGACATGTAGTTCCAATAGAGCCAAACCACTTGAAAATGCTATTCTGTGTATAGTTGAAGCACATTTTCACTATATAGGCTCTTCTCATGACATCACACCACAGTATTAACTACAGAATGTATTTCTTAAAGCATACAGTACATCCTGTGTTTATAAAATACTCTCAAGAACTTACATTAACTTTGAGCAAATTATGTTTTGTGTTATCTCCAGGCTTATATTAGCAAATCCATCAACTTCCTTATACTAATCCAGCAGTTTGCTGAACTATGGTGTCTTTTGACACCAAGAACAGTTTCCATTTCTGTTATGCCATAAATGATTGTTCATCCATGCTTGTTGAATTTTGAACATTGAATTCATCTGGTCACTGTGTTTATTTAGGAGTCAGGATCTATTTTTATGTCTTTCACTTTTTGTCTTTTGGAAGCCACTGAACCTCATATTAAGTGGATGCTGACAGAAAACATGGCTGATCAAACTACAGGTTGGAGTAAATTTCATGTCTTCAGAAACCACTTGCCAAATCATCTTTGCTGAATAATTTTATCCTAGAAACAGCCAAACTCATAAGGGTCATAGCTTTATGTTATAGCTGTCAGTGTGTGTTTGTTGTATGTACTGTATGTGTAAGAGAACAATCCACATCTTAGTTTTTTTTAATGGATAATACCGCCCCCACTTTAGTTCAGTATAGTGAAATAATTTATTTTTTGACAACATGACAAATCCCTCTTCTTTTATCTTTATTTCTTTCCTCTAAAATAGCTATGCTATAATTGAAAAGGTTAAAAGCACTTATACTTTGCAGGAAAACTGGAATTTTAACAAATTTAACAAATTGTAAGATGTATATGTAAATGTAAGATGTATGTAGTTTATAAATAAGTGGGACTTAAAAAAATCCTCTGCTCTTGACCATGTTATTAGCACATCCCTATTTAGAAAAATGTGGCATAGGCTTTAGTCACTGCTGCTTAATACAGATTGATTCTTTTTTTTTATGGGTTGCTCTCTCTTTCCACTTTTACTTGCTCCCTAAAAAATAAAACTATCATGATATTTTATCTGTAAAAAAAAAATCACATTAAATATTTATAAGCCTGTGAATTAAACTTATTGAAATATTTTTTTAAACATTAACCTTCCCTGCTGGAAAAACAGAATTAAATAGGAGGTCTTTGAACCTTAGCTTTCTTTGTCACTGGTCTCTCTTTGTTTCATTTGTGTATTCTTCTTGACGGTTTCTTCCTTCCATCCCTAACCCTTGGATATAGCTTTGTAACATATTTCCATGTATTTCCTAAAATATCCATGTCAACTTATGAGGTTTGCCCACAGTGTCCATTTGGTTGGGGCAAATCTGGACCAACATCTAAAGTTCTTCAGCTGAACATGTAAAGAGAAACCACCAAACTGAAGAGGCATCTTATGCAGGTTAGATAACCCCACATGTAATACTTAATGTGAAATGATGTATTGAGAAAAATTAAAACAATGGATCAAATGCAGCTCCATGCTTGTTTAGAAATCCTGATTAATATTAATTCCTCTTTCTTTGTTAAAAAGTTTGTTCAAAGATTGAACAAATTTCTACAATCCCCATTCAAAAATATAGAGAAAAAATTCATGTTTGTCTTTGTCAGCAATGGGCATTTCTGATTATTTTTCAGTTCCCTAATCATTCTGAACCCCAATGCTGGATCTGATAATAGTTTCTAGAGTGTTCTCAGTGGTGGGGTTTTGAACACAAGATTCTTGGTTTACTGAACATAGCTTAGTAGCTCTGTATGTTTAATAATATGAAAACATGTAAATATTTTGGGTATGAACATGGAAAAATAACTTGGAACCACTTCAGTGCTTCATAGAAGAAGAATATTTTCTCTTAATAATTCTATTTTGCTTTAGAACATAGCTTTGCTTCAGTTTTCTGAAGTATTTTGGCTTGCAAAAGAAGCAACAGCCCAGGATTAAGATGAACAAAGATGCTCAAAGCTGTAATTGTTGTGAAATTATAGTTCCCAGTTCATCTTATCAGAACATAAACAGAGTTTGTTACTTTCAAGTATTAGGGAGCAAGGCAGAGACCACTTACTTGTACAGGGGTGCTTCCTTGTATTTGGGAGTTATGGTTTACAAAAGTTTTTTTCCCTACATCATCTTGTGATCCATTGCAATGGGTCCAATTGTCATCACCAGTGAAATACAATGCAAAGCATGCTCTGTTCTTCTGAATTGGTTAGAGAATGAAGGATGTCAGGTGACCAATTTTGATTTGCACCTTTCCTATATACACCTGCAGTTGTAGAAGTGATTGAAGCAGATTTTTTTTTGCCTTTAAACAGTACCAATAAGTATTTGAGGATCAAATCTTATTCAGGAATCCACAGATGACATTCTTGAAACAACATGCACTTTTAATTTGAATTCTTCATCATCCCAAATACAGAATTTGCTTCTTCTTTTTTTTGTCCCATGTCATCCAGACACTCCCATAGACCAATTCCAATATTTTAATGGTTTGGATCCTCTCTCTGAATATGTGAAGACACTTTTTTTTTTTTGCTATAGTATGCAACATTTTACTTTTGCTTCCATTGAAGGCATTTGCTACTTTAATGCCCATTTAATCACTTTGGAGAGATCCTTCTGGAGCCCTTTACAATCCTTTTTTCGTTTTAACTATGCTGTTTGGTATTGTCAGCAAACTTAGCCACCTGTTTTCTTTAGGCCAACAGGGATAATTTGCTCAGGAATCTTTAGTAAGGGATGTGTCAGAAATCTTTGAAAATGAACAATGCCAATTAATTATATCTGCTATATTTTTGCTGATACATTCAAATAACTTTAAACGGTCACAGGGGTGGCGTTTATTTTCAGAAGCCATGTTGGTCCTTTATGTGTGTGTGTGTGTACATATATACTGTATACAAATACCACCCCCTGAAATGTCTTTAATACTTCTAATCTGTTTACCTAAAACTGATGTTTACTCTAACCATTTAGATTTATTCCTCCATAATCTAAACCCCCCCAAATAAACGGGCATTAAATTAGTTAGTATAGGTAGTTCTTGACTTATAACAGTTCATTTAGTGACCATTCAAAGTTACAATGGCACTGAAAAAAGTGACTTATGATCATTTTTCACATCTCGATAGTGACATGATCAAAATTCAGGTGCCTGAATTAAAAAACATAAGATCGTGATACTAGAAAAGGAAGAACTAGCACAAAAAATAAGAGGAACCAAACAGAATTTTTTTGAGAATGCCAATAAACCAGGAAGATGGTTGGTACACAAGTTGAAAAAAGATAAAGAAAAGAGATTAATATACCAACTGATTGATGAGAAAGGAGATATTACAAATTCCAATCAAGGAAAAAAGAAAATAGCACAAGAATATTACCAACAACTGTATAAAGGAGAGGATATGTCGGAAGAAAAAATTAGATCATATTTGGAAAAGATGGATTTACCAAAGATACCAGAGACAACCAGGAAAATGTTGGAGGAAAAAATTATAATGATGGAGATGATAGAAGCGATTAAAAAACAGAAAAGTGGTAAAATGCCAGGTCCAGATGGAATACCAGCAGAATTTTATAAGACAATGCAAGAAGCAATAGAACCAACACTGTTGGACGTGTTTAATGATTTAATGTATAAGGCGAAGATTCCAGACACTTTGGGGATAGATTTGTGAAAATGATGGGGGCAATCTATATATATAAAACCAAGCGTTGGGTTTGTATGTGCCATATAGAAAAATTGAGTTCTGCATTAAACTTTCCCAAATTTCACACAACCCTTTGTTAGGGTTGCGAGAAAAGCACTGGGGAGGTCCCAAAATTCTTCTCCCCTTATTTTGGGTAAAGGGGACCCCACAAAAAACGGAAAAAAATGGGGCAAAAAACAGAACTGCGCATGCTTACCAGCTCTGCTGCGCACACACTCTTACACCAGTCTGCCGGGGAACGCAGTTCGACTCACTGCCGCACTTCCCTTTCCTGAGCAGGGCGTGCAGGGTGGGTACGGCCCTCCCCTCTCTGCCTCCCCCGAGCTCTCAGGACCTTTGCCTGCGCCTCCAGCCGCAACTCTGGCCTATGTGGCAGCGCCACCAGTGCCATAAAGCAGGGCCGCGCCACGCTGCCCTGAGACATTCAAGTTAGAAAGTCTGGCAGGGTCAATATTTTATTAATAATTTGTATGGGAAAGTGGCAAAACGCTTAACAAATCTGTCAGAGTTATTTTCCTCGAAAGCAGAAATCAAATGTATAAGTTTAGCATTGAAAACACTTGGAATGGTAAGAGGATGTATAAAAAGATCTCGGAATAATAATTAACTGCATAGCAAAAAGGAACCAGAATAGTTACTATACGTTGCTGCCAAAAAGGCAAATCCAATTTTAGACCGCACCAAGCAAAAGCAGTTTCAGATTGTGGGGTATATACTGCATGCTTTCTTTGACAAGGTGACTAGATTGTTAGCCTGAGGAAATAATGTGGCTACAGTGAACTTAGAATTTAATAAGACATTTAATAAAACAGACGGTAGCAGCTTTCTTTGATAGAGTTACAGGGAGAGGCACCCTGAGGTGTAGCATCTTCCAGCCCTGAGCTCATCCCCACTTCCTGGACAGGATCCCCTTGGAAGAGGTTCGACTGCTGCTGGTAAATGCCAGGCTAGTCAGTAATAAGGTTCCCCGTATTCAGGATCTTACTGAGAAGGAGCAACTGGCCTGGCATTTGTCACTGGAAGAAGGAGCTCCCCTCTCAGAGACGGGCCCAGCTAGGTTTGGCACCAGCCAAGACCCCAGGGTAGGCGGGGTGGGATGGCAGGGATCGTTTGGAAGTCTCCTTTGGCACTCGGGAGCCTTTCTCCCCAACCACGTTTATGGTTGCGAGACCTTGTTCCTGAAGCTGGGCTCACAGGATCAGTTGTGAATAGCAACAGACCCTCCAGTGCCATCAGTCTGCGTGTTAATATTATTGTTATTTATTATTTATTCGATTTATATCCCACCTCTCTTCACCCATTTGGGGAACTCTGGGCCGTGCATCAAGTGGTGAAGCAACAGCCCAACCAAGTGAAGAACTAGACAAAGTTTGCCAACCAACACTGCAGAGACATCCCACCATTGGCCACCAGGGATGGGGTTTGACTTTCCACGTGGCACTTGCCCACAAGTTAACCCTCCCAAAAACCAGACCACGGTCTGTTTCCCATTGAAGCGGAGACCGACTCCATCACCTTCCAGCTGACCTTCCTGCGAAGCCTGTGGGTTCACCCAGTCCGTCCCTACTGGTCCCTGTGGCAGTGGGCAGTCCTCACTGTCCTCGCTGTCCCCCTGCACCAGCATTCATTTCATTCATTTATTAAATTTATACCCCGCCTCTCTTCACCCGATAGGGGAACTCGAGGTGGCGAACAGTTACAAGTAAAAATCAAGCCTATACAATAAAAATGATACTGTGGCTGCACCTGATACTGTGGCTGCACCTGATACTGTGGCTGCACAGGGACAATAGGGGTTTGAGATGGACAGTATTTGAGACTCCTGTGGATGCTTCCAATACCTGGTGGCTTGGAAGGATTCACGTGGGTGGATGCCACAGACGTGCCTCCCACTGATCTTATTCATGCCTTCTGTGCCAAGTGCCCAGAGCACCCTGGTCCACGTCATCCCACTACATAGTGGAGCCGTGATAGCTTCGTGGCTCCGTCAGATCCCAATTCAGTGGATGAGAAGTTGAAAGCATGACCATTTAATGGGGTGGACACGGTCCCCTCCGAATGAGTGGAGATCTAGGGGTTGAGGATGAGGCAGTCCCAGGGCTGTCTGGGAGTGGAGGGAGGGCAGCCAACCTGATGGAGAGACACCTGTAGGAGTGGAGCAGGGAGCCAGCAGAGATGACACCCTGAGGGAAAACTGACGGCCGATATGGAGCTTTGCTGGCACCATTGGTGCGTCATTTGTCACTGTGGTAAGTGAGCAATGAATGGACCCTCCTTAACCTCTGCCTGGCACCATGACCTTGGTCAGTACACACCCCATCCGAAGTAGCCTGTCCAGGAGTTCCAATCAGTCCCTCCTGAAACGGATCCACGAAGGTCTCCTTGTTCCATTGGCCATCTTGATTCACAGGGCAAAAGTCACTGACATTCACCAGGGTGCCCTCAAATTTAGAATAGAATAGAATGAGCTGGAAGGGACCTTGGAGGTCTTCTAGTCCAGCCCCCTGCTCAAGCAGGAGAACCTGTACCATTTCAGGTAAGTGACTGTCTAGACTCCAAGTGATGGGAGTGCCTACAATTTCTGGAGGCAAGCTGTTCCACTGGTTAATTGTCCTCACTGTTAGGAGGTTTCTCCTTAATTCCAGGTTGCTTCTCTCTTTGATTAGTTTCTATCCATTGTTTCTTGTCTTGCCCTCTGGGAATATAAATTGACCCCCTCTTCTTTGTGACAGCCCCTCAAATACTGGAATACTGCTGTCATGTCACCCCTAATTCTTCTTTTCTTTAGACTGGCCAAACTCAAATCCAGCTGTCCTTCATATGTTTTGGTCTCCAGGTTTTTGACCATCTTTCTTGCTCTTCTCTGAACTTTTTCCAAAGTCTCAACATCTTTTTTGTAGCAAGGTGACCAAAATTGGTTGCAGTATTCCAGGTGTTGTCTTTAACTAGAGTTTTATAAAGCGATATTTATGTGATCTTGATTCTATGCCTCTTGTTTATACACCCCAGGATTGTACTAGATTTTTTTGGCTGCTGCCACGCACTGCTGGCCCATATTCAAGCGATCATCCACTAGGAGTTCATGGCCCTGTCACAGTTACTGCTTTTGAGCCAGGTCTCGCCTATACGGCACTTATATCTTTTGAGTTTTCCTGCCTAAATGTAAAACTTTGCTTTTCTCCACATTGAAATTCATTTCGTTGGACAGTAGCCATTGTTCAAATTTTTGCATCCTAAGCTTGTCTTCAGGGGTGTTGGTTATTCCTGTCAGTTTAGAGTTATCTGCAAATTTGATGAGTTTCCCTTCTATTTCCTTATCTAAGTAATTTATGAAGATGTTAAAGAGTCCTGGGCCTAAGACGGAGCCTTGTGGTACCCCACTGCTTGCTTTCCTCCATGTGGAAGTAGTATGATTAAGGACTACTCATTGAGTACAGTTTGTCAGTCAACTACAAATCCGTCTAGCTTACAAAGAAGTAGGTTGGGGTCTACTTTGCCAAATGCCTTACTGAAATCTAAGTATACTATTATTTCCACAGCATTTGGCTGGTCTATTGATTTAGTGACTTTATCAAAGAATGAATTAAGATTGGTTCAGCATGATCTCTTTTTAGCAAACCCCTGCTGGCTACTAGTTATAACTTTATTTGTTTCTAGTTGTTCGTAGATCTGTTTCTTGATAATCTTTTCCAGGATCTTCCCAGATATTGATCTTAGACTGATTGGTCTGTATAGTTTCCTGGGTCATTTGTTAAAATCAGCTCTTTTAAACTTTAAGACACTGGTTGGATTATTTTCTATTGCCTGGAATTATATTTAATTCCAGTATGACGTCGTCACTTTCACCAATGTTCCGACAACTTCCAACTCCCTCTATCACTTCTCTATTAGTAAGAATTGGATCCAGTGTAGCTTTACTTATAGTTCCCTCCTCTACTTTTTTGATGACAAACTTTTTAGCTAAATTGGTTAGGAATGTGTTCAATCTCCCATTCGCTGCAGTTTGTCTCCCACTTGATAGCTGAATAGTTAAAGTCTCCCATTACTACCGTGGTACGCTTCCTACATACATTTGTTAACTGGTTGGCAAACAGTTCATGTATTTCTTCTGATTGGTTGGGTGGCCTTTAATACACACCTATGGCAATGTCATTTCCCCCCTTTTATATTGATCCATATACATTCTGGAGGGGTTTTAACTTTGATCAAGTGCGTTTCTGTAGGTACTGTATGTAGTGATCTCTTGCATGTAGTGCAATTCCACCTCCTCTTTTGTAGATCTGTTTCTTTTGAACAATTTGCATCCATTCATCAATGCATTCCAGTCATGGGTTTCGTCCCACCTGGTTTCAGTGTCATACCTACTCTCAGGTACTATTGCTTCTAGTTCACCCGGTTTGTTCCCCAAACTTTGGCATTTGAGTATAAGCATTTAAGACCTTTATGCCTGTTCAGATTTGACTGGTGTAGACATGGGGTGTGGCCATGGCAGTCCTGAACTTGCATCTAGACGGTTTAAGAGGACAAGAGAGCCACTTGTTGGACTAGCTGAGCATTATCTCCCAGAAGCTGCTCCGTGGTGGATAAGGAGGGTGGCCAGCCTTCTGGAAAAGCTTTAGGCTGGAGACAGATTGCCCTGTCCTGCTCACATCCAAACTTACCGTGTGGATTTGAAGTCTTTGTTCAGGCTTTGCAAGCCCCTAATAGGACACAGAAACAAATAAACCGAAGGAGTCAAAGCCCTGAGCAGCCTCAAGTTTGAGGGCAAAGAACAAGCCCAGAAGTCTACACACCAGGTCTGAAGTCTAGATACAAGTCCACAGTCTGAGCACGATACAGGAAACCAAGGTCCAGTTCTGACATCTCAGCTGCAAAGTCCTAAGTCCAGTCACAAGGTCAAGGCACCGGTCTGGAAGCCGGAGCCACAAAGACAGAACGCATGCACAGCAGGAAACAGATGAGCTGTCTCCAGGGATGCTTTGCTCCAGGTGCTGGGCTAAGTAGTAACCTATGGGGGGGAGGGGGCACAGCTGCTTTTTGTGCGTAGCATCACTGACCTTCACTGTGCTTCTCTCTGTTCAGCCCTCTTATGTTCTGGGATGCGGCAGAGGACGCGGTTCCTCCTCTTCCCTGCTGACCAGCTGCCGTTGCATTCCTTCTCCATTCTGTGTTGCTGACCGCGTCCCTGAGCCCTTGGGAAGAACCCCCCCTCTCCTGTGACTCTAGTATGCATCCCACCACATCATCCTAATCTGAATGCTTGCCAAAGCTTCAATATATTTTTTCTCTAATGTCTTCACCATAATCTGGGATTGCTTTAAATCTCAAAACAAAATTCCTTCTCTTTCCGTTTCAATAGTGTCAAATCCAGCTCTCTTTCAAATCATCTGTCCATAATTTCTTACCCTCCAAAATTTTCACTTTGTCATTAAACTGTTTTATACCTTCATGCACTTGTGTTACGGAGGTTTTCATCTTCTTAGCTTTTTAAAAATCTCCTCTTTTATCTTTATAAGTCTTTCATCCATTCATTTTCAAAAGCTGTCAATTTACTATCATTGTCATCCACTAACTTGCCAACCAGTTGCTCAAACATTTTCTGAAGCAAATCAGGTGTAATTCCTCTCTCTGCAGTTCCTCTTCTGATCCTCCCCCTTCCCTTTTTGCCATTTTTCTGGTGGCTATCATTATGATAGTCTAATCCCAAAAATGAAAGTGTCTCAAATAAGGGGAAGAAAAAAGGCAAATCCCCCCCTTTTTTTGCTATTTTGTCTTCCTTAATGCTTTTGTCTCAAGTGGCACTCCATAGTTACAGTCAGCATCTCCATAGTTAAAATCGGTATGCCATAAAATTGAGTTCAAACCACTCAAAATAGAGTTTTTCCAATAGATCTTTTATTCTTGTGTTATTCGGACGAAAAGCAAAACAAGGGTTGTAACTAAGCTTAATTAGTTCCTTTGTATTTGTACATATATATATATATTAATTTCAAAGTTATTACAATAAGCTATGCCCAACAAGGCTATCAAGAAACAATGCCCAGCGAGGCTGTTCAAGTAACTATGCCCAACAAGGTTATTGAAGTTACTATGCCCAACAAATCCCAAAGGTGCTTTTTGTGGTGTACACATTAAGGAAGACAGAAGCCTGAACATGGCAGTTTACAGACACACCCCCCCCCCAGCGATCAATATTTACATTTTGATTCTCCTTTCGCCAAAGGAGAGGGAGGGAGAGATCCAGCCAACTCAGGCTCAGCTCTCTTTTCACTCATTTTTAACAACTGCATGGAGATGCTGGGTGAGATCATCTGTCATCCTGGGTAGAGGTATCATCAATATTCAGATAATACTCAACTTTCTATCTCCAACCCTGCTGACCCAAGAGTTGCTGTTGCTGCCCTCTAATGCAGCACACAGAGAGGGCCCTCACTATATTTGACTTAAAAAAAAAGAAAAATCTCAAAATTGAGAAGATTAATGAAAAGAAAACATCAAAAGGACAAGCTCCTTGTCCCTTAAAATCATTGTAATAGAGCAATTGGGAAAATGGGCTCTCGGTCCTAGAAGAAACACAGTTGATTAGCATCGTAAAGGAAGTTATTAGGCCAAAAAAAAAGTATCACTTAAAGAGTGGGGGACTTCTCCTCACGAAAAAAACAAGTCAACAGAGTGTGCATCTGTATTAAAAAAAACCAAAACCCAGCAGTGTTTTAGCGATAATAAGAAACAATGCTGAAAATAGCGATGCCAATATTATATTATCCTTATATAAATCTGTGGTGTGGTCCCATATGAGGTTCTGAGTGGCAGTTCCGGTCTCCAAACCTGAAAAAAATATAGTGCAGCTAGAAATGGACAGTTAAGGTTACCGAAGGGCTGGAGCAGCTTCGCGAGGAAAGGCTGGGGGGCCTCAGGGGCGTCATGGAGATCAGGGGCCGCTCGTCTTAATGATGGTGTCCCTGCCGCCTCTGGAGCCCCCGGCCTCCTTCTGCTGTGGGGCGACCACTCCGAGAACGGACTGCTGGACTAGAAAGGGGCTGCTGCTTGTGTTCTTGCAGCCAGAACACTTTCCAAAATACTACAATACATTTCCCTTATAAATTCAGGCACGCAAATAGAATACGTTCCTAAAGTTGCTAAAATATAATCACTATTTAAAAATTATTTATATGCCAACTTGCCAAAGTGATACTTACAATATCCAAGATTGCCTTATACAGTAGTAATAGCTAAAGATCCATTCATTCATGAATTAAATAAAAAAATCAAGGATGAAAGTCAGCAACCTCAACAAAAGTAGCAAAATACAACGCGAAGGAGACTGAAATTATCCCTTGTAACTCTGGTGTAGATTACGTTACATTGCAATTACTTGGACGCTGATTACATCTGGTTTGAATGAAAATTATATTCGGTGAATGCTTATTAATTGTTCTCCATCCAAATGGTGTGAAGTATCAGATGTACTGCCTTGGTCTTACATGTTCTAACCTTGTTCAAGATTTAATTGTGAGGGAGAAAGTATTTACCACCTATCGATGACATGAATTTGGGTGTGTTGTGTAAAACCAAAAAAGCAAAAGCAACATTCAAAACAATCAAATTAGAGAAATAAGCTTAAACGTGTCGAATGTAGTTTGAGAAACGCCTATGGGAAACCCTTCGCTGAGGAATCCAAAGCCAGAGGCCTAGCTTTAAAGAAAAGTGACCTCCAGGGTTGCTGTTATGCTTTCCTGGAACTTACGTGCAAATGATTACGTTCACAGATACCATTAGTCTGAGGAGGATGTGAGAAGCTCAGCCCTTGGGTAGTCCCTAACGGTTTGAAAAACTCTTGCCAGAATTCAGAGGAGATGATCCTCTCAGGAGCCCCTGGGAGACTATAAATGTGTTGCACAGTTTTGCCAGGGATGGTGCAGAGGGGATTTTTGGCCCTGCCACAAAATGTACTTGCTTTGAAAAGAAATCGGTGTTGACCCAAATCACAGTGTTTGGGGCTTTCAGGTAATGAAACCCATGGAGATTTCTTGCCAAGGTGCTGAGGGGTTAGCAACCTGCTGCAATAGTCCCTTGTGGCTTGCCCACTATCCCTTTCGTAGCTGCAGGACATTTAGCCATGTCGGCTTCCACATCCTTTTTCTTGCTTGGCCACCAAAACTGATGTCGAACCAGGCGAAGGTTTTAACAAACCCAGAATGCCCTGTGATTTCAGAGTGGTGGCTCCTCTGCAGAGTCCGGCCAGCAGGCATGTAAAGCTTGCTGCCCACCCACGGAAGTCCATCGTGCATGGACACGTTTTATTGGTTTTTAAAGAACCATTCATCTAGGATCAGGGCCATTTTTATGCCTAGAGTCATGTTCCCAGCCAAGATGGGACGCACTTTGTGCTGGGCTCATAGGTGATGAGCGATGAGGCTGTTTGATTTGAGGGGATGGTGGTGTCTGCTGCCTCTTCCGTTTAAACTGAGCATTTAAACTACTAAACCGTTTAAACTATTAAACTGAGCATTCAGGACAGGGCATCTGCTAGGAAGTCGTCCCCCCCACGGCAGAGAGTTTAACGTAAAGTTAAACTTCTTGAAGTATTATACCGACCTCACGTGTCTAAGGGTCAGCTTTCCCGAGGGGGGGGCAGTGTTTGAACACTTTCAGTTTCTTATGATAAGTCCAGGACTTGAAAGTTTCCTTACCTCTTTCCAGGAAGCGTTGCCAGGTGAGTAACGCCCGTTTCCCTGCATACGCCTCTTTCTCCCAGGCCATCCGTCTACGCTCTGCCTCTGATGGTTTTTGGAAGCGTAAGTGCACTGTGGCAAGCGTCCCCTGGGCTCCTTCTGGAGAAAGACTGCTCCAATGGCTACGTTGCTTGCCTCTGCCTGGGTGACCAAAGGTTAATCGGGGTCTGGGTGTTTCAGAATTGGCTCAGCAACAAACAGTCTCTTAAGTTTCTCAAAGGCCACAATGGACCGTTTGAGAGGAGCGCTGGATTTAGGTTTTCCCTCCTTTTTAGCTTTTAATACTAGTTGGCTAAGGGCAGAGCAATTTGAGTGAAAGCCTAAGAAGCTCTGCAACTGCTTTTGGGTGTGCAGTGCCTTCCATTCCAGTACTGCTCACACCTTTCTGGGTCCATTTTTACTCCCTTATGGGAGATTCGGCAGCCTGAGTAGTCTAATTTGGGTCGGTTAAATTTACATTTGGAAAGTTTCACAAAGAACTGTGCTGCCAATAGCATTTGCAGGATAGTCTCTACCAGCTTAACCACCTCAACGTGGTTGTCCATTGTTTTGGTATAAATTAAAATATCCAAATAGACCAAGACCCCTTTGAATAAATGTTCATGCAGGACTTCATTAATTAGTTGCATGAACATGGCAGGCGTCCCCTGCAGGCCAAAAGGAAGAACCCAGAAGTGAAAACAACCCAATGGGAGTTGAACGCAGATTTTCACTCGTCTCCAGCTTTAATCAGCACCCGACAATATGCCTCTCTCAAGTCCAGATTGGTAAAGGCTGGCTATATCGGCGGCATGTCTTTCCTCAGGGGCAACAGCTACATAGTCTCCACACAAATGCCATTCAGGGCCCTGTAAGTCTACACAAAGGCTCAGGGATCCATCTTTCTTTTCCCAGAACAATATGAGTGCCACCATGCATGATTTTGCTAGCTGTAGGAACCTTCTAGCTAAGTTTTTATCCGTGAACTCTCTGAGCACATCCAGCTCCCTTGGCATCATCTAACACAGTTTAGGATTGGGAAATTTGGCTAGGGGCAGAATTCTGATGGCACAGCCGGTGAGGGGTGAGCAGGTCAGACTCGCTCACTGTAGACCTCCTTTATGTGTCACTATTTCTTTGGGATGAGGGATCCCTCCCTCTCTGTTGCTGAGCATGATAGGGTGCCAGCTCCTTGCCTCTCATTATTGGAGGCAACCATGCCAGGTTCTACTTCTACCACAGGTTTCCTACCTGGGTGTTTTTGGGGGGATTTTAGGGTTTTCCTTGCCCAGTCTACCATGGAATTCTACTTCACTAGACATGGGAAGCCTAAAATAATAGGCCTACCCATACTAAGTGCCACAATAAAATTTATGGTTTTCAGATAGGCTCCGATTTTCATTTTCACAGGTTCAGTCACAAATCTCGCAGAACACACCACTACCCCTGCTAAGGAGCCATATAAGTGAGCAAAGGCCATTGGGATCTTTAGTTTACGGAGATGTATTCCAAGTCTCTCCACCAGATTGGGACTAACGAGACACCAAGTGCATCCAGAGTCTAGCAGGGCCACTAATCTTCCCTTCTGCCTCGATGCCACTTCTAGTTCCAACCTCATCATCATGGGTCTCAAGGCACCACTTACTAGTGGGTCACCATCACTACCATCACTTTCCCAGGACGGATCCTGGCTCTTACCTAGAACCTCCTTCCCTTCACTGGATGGCAGGGAGATCTCCACAATTTCGTCCCCTTTTCATATAGCAGCTTTGGGCTTAGTAGCAGGCTTCCCTCGCTTTGGTGGAGCATTTGAGGTCACTGGCACTGGTAGTGGGCTTGTGAAGTCGTTCACCCAATTACCCTTTCTGCCACACCGGAAACAGCCCACTGGCTGCGGCCTAGGATTGGCTCTTGGCTTTGTCTGTCTTTAGGGCCCACTCCTCTGATGCTTTGACTGGCTGGAGTTGCCTCTCTCTGTTTCATGGGTGACATCAAGGTTGATCTACAGGACCTCCGGTTGGGCTGTCAATGATTATGGATGCAGGAGCCGCTACCTCTGCAGCCCTAGTCCAGGCTTGCCCATTTGAGGGCTCCAAATGGAGCCTTTGTCCCCTTGTCAGGGGGATGAAGTATAGGATAACCTCCTGCTTGCTTGTGGGGAGCTGCATCTCCCCTTATAGCCCAGGAAATACCTCTTGCCGAAGATAGAGACAAGCGGCGGAGCAGAAGATGGCTGCCTTGAAGCTTGAGACCAGCCAGAAATAAGATTGTGCTGGAGGAGAGACTGAGAAGCAAATGAAGACTGCGACGGCGTAAGAAGAAATATTGCTATTATTACTCAACAAATACTCAAAAGTTGCCAATTTAAAGGATTCCAGAGCTCTATTGTAAACAGCAGCAAATGGGGTTTTTTTTTCTGGGAGTAAATACAAAAGGGAAGAGCCACCAAACAGCTGACTGAAAAAAAAGGAAACAATGGCGGAAAATGAAACAGCATCTGATAGATTGCTCGCTACGATGTTGGAAATAATTTCTATCTGTAGAAAGGCGGTGGAGATGCTGGATAAAAGAACAGAAGAATCACGAGATAAGGCTTCAAATTAGTTGATTGATACCGACACTGCAGAAAGCAGAAGCGTCATGGCGAAAATCGTGGAGCTGAAAACAGGAGAAAGCACTTTCAGACAAGTGGGCGCGTGTATAGAAGGTGTAGCAATCAAAGGGAGCCTATCGAGATGGATTAAAGGAGTTATTGAGAATCAAGTATTTGGAGTCAGAGGAAGGAATGAAGATCCCGATTTGGAAATAGAAGAATTGGATTGCCAGCTGTAAAATGGAGGTGATGTCAGAAGAAAGACAACAACGAGACAGAGACAGAGATAGAGAAAGCACGGAGAGACAAAATGGAAGATTTAACTTGCGGATGCTGAGTTTGGGAGAGATGATGGCTGAAGAGAAAATCCAATTAGAATAGGTACAGCTTGATTGTAAGACAAGCTTTTTATAAATTAGAGGCTTAGTAGAATATCAGTGTGTGTATAAAGGGTTTGACTAAAATAGAAGATTAAAGGATTAGAATGTAAGTAAATATTTAGGTATAATTAAATGATGAAATGATAACATATAATACATGTGTGAGTTGGAGGATTATAAACTGATAATAACCTGATGGTTTGTTAGAAGAAATCTAGGTAATGATATTATGCATCTAATAGAACAGGGATTTAATTAATTGTTTCAAGTGTTTTTTAACATAAGATAGCATACTTATGATTTAAATGAATTGAATTAAGGAAAACGATAATATGGCGACAGTAGCTTTATGATATGGACAATTTGAATTAAATAAAAATGAATTGTGAATTTGGATAAATGCTAGAAGAAATAAACAAAGGTAAAAGGATCAAATCATTATAAAAGTGATATGAAATAAGTAAGATATATTGAAATAATTGTACTAAGTATTTTTGAATAATATATGATAACAGGTTGATGATTCTGAAGAATGATATATTGGATTAAAAGCACAAGAAGAATTAAATGAATAATGGGAAAGACAGAGATAATGAATAAAATATTGAGCCTTGGAGATATATAGATTAATATAAAATTAATAATTATTGTAATAGTGATTAGAGGTTGGGATTGTAACAGAATAAGGGTATTGGAAAAATGTTAAATGAACTGTAGAATAGGGTAATCATTAAAGTCAAGTTAGGCTTTTGAAATTTTGAAGAGCTTGGGTAGTGCAGTGGTTAAATGCAGCCCTGCAGTCTCTGCTGACTTGTTCAGCAGGTTGTCAGATCGAATCTCCCGAGGCTCAGGGTTGACTCAGCCTTCCATCCTTTCTAAGGTCGGTGAAATGAGGACCCAGATTGTTTGGGGGCAATAGG
>JANHGC010002756.1:115610-131301 GCA_027560395.1 Boaedon fuliginosus | reverse complement strand
GTTACTCGGCGATCCTCCGCTCGGGCCGAGGCTGCGCTCTTATCATGTTGTGGCAGGGGCGGGGGCGGTGGTGGGGGCGACGGCCCGGCCCCGGCATGGTCTGCTGGGGCGCAGCCGCCCGGCCCCGCTCTCCCTTGGCCCCGGCTTCGTAGCGAGCGACCTACCGCTTCGTAGCAACGGCGGCAGAAACCCCGCTGGCCCGAGCCGAGGCAGCGTTCCCGTCTGCGTCTCCGCAGCGCCGCGGCGAGCGCGCCCGCCCGGCTCGCCCTCGTCACCAGGCACAGCTCCCCGGAGCCCGCAAGGCGAGCCAGCTCTCCCGCAACAGCAGCCGCTCGGGATCAGCCACCGCCGCGGCACGTGTTGCTTCCTCGCCTCTCCTCAGCGCTTCGCGGTCGCCACAAGCTCTTGCTTCCTCCCGCCAGCCGACGCTGCAGTGCTCTCTGGTCCCGCCCGCCGCGGAGAAAACAACCCCTTTCTCCGCCCCTCTCCCACCCGAAGCAGTCAAATGCCTTTTAATCCGGATGAATGAACCCCGAGAAACTTCCTCCGCCGGTCCCAAGTCAGGCGCTGCGACGCCGCAACAGCCTTGGCAGCAGCCGGCGGTGGAGCTGAGGAGACGACCCTTTTTTCCTCCTTAGGAAAAGCCCGAGGATGCCCCCCCCCAGGCAGACTCGACTCGCTCTCGCTTCGCTTTCAAAAGCGGCAGCGGCGTCGGCTGCAGGGCCCCGTTGTGCTCTTCGGCCTGCTTCTCAGCATACTGAGCCGGATTTGGTCGAACCAAATGCGGTTGGCTGTGGGTCCACCGTGCGCAAACAGCCCGAATTCAAGCTGGCACTTTGTGGAAGGGAGGCGAACAAGAGATGGATTCAGGAGACAGAGCCGCGGAGGTCAGGAGGAGGCGGGAATCCCGGGCCGGCCTTCCAGGAGCTGCTTGCGTTCCCACGAAACACTAAACCTTATACCAAACTCGCGGGCGGAGTCCGCGGGGCAGAACCGGGAGGCCAGCTAGACCAAAACCAGGAGGTGAGTTTGCGTTTCGGGATGAAGACCTGAGTACATTTTAGGCCGGCCCGACCTGCATGTCCGCGCGCTGAGCTCATGGTTGGGGTGGGGAGGGCATAATGGGAATCCGGGCAGCGGGCTTGGGTAAAGTTTGTTTGCTAAACCGGCAGGCAATAACACGCAAGACGCGGTAGTGCCGGTGTCCTGTTGGGGCTGGGCAACCCTCCCCTGCCCAGATGTTGAACCAACCCGCCTCGCTGCAGCCTTTCCCAAGAACTTTGTGTCACCCATAAAAAGCCCTGGATCCGGAGGGGACAATTGTCCACGGCCACGCGAGGTTGCACCCGCTGCTTGGCGCTCGGGCCGATTACGGGGAAAGGGCGAGTCCCCCGCGCCGCCGCCTTCTGGCCCAAGACCAGGAAGAGCGAGGGCGCCTCCCTTCCTACAGACCTCCCGGTCGTTCAGAGAATTGGGGGTCCCTTTTCTTCCCGACGCTGCCTGCCAGGCGCCCCGGTTCTACCTTCCCTTCCGCATCTTGCAACCATGCGCCGAGTCGCCTCCAGAGCAGCATCGGCCGGATAGCCCGCATCTCCCATAATCTCCAGCCAATCGAGAAGCGTGTGTCCCCTCCACCTCTAGCAGGCTAGCGAGTGGGGCTGGGGGCATTGTGGGAAATTAGGATGGGCCCTTCTAGAAACTTATCTATTCGGCAAGCAAAAAGCCTGGAGGGCAGCTGAGAACCCAGCCAAGGAAGAGGGAAGGTGCCCCGGGAGAGGTGGACAACGGCCAAGGGGGATTTGGGGTGTGCTACTCCAGCCAAGGAACAGCCAGGTGGGTCTGCCTGGACAAAGCCTCTTACTTGCAGAAAGGGTCTTGGGCAAATGACCCTCCAGGTGACCTTTTGCCCTGAGGCAGTCACTGCAGGAGGGGTCAGGAACAGTCCCCAAAGCAGCTATGAGGTGACCAGTTCCAGCTTCAGGCAAAAGCCCCCCAGCCCTGGCTTCCCCTCAGCTGCCTCTTGGCTTAATGGTCCTAGTCAAATGCACAACAGGACAGAGGCAGAATCATTCAATCTTTAAAGCCTGGCTTGCCCACCCCACCCCTCACAATTAAACGCCTCGCTGGGTGAATGGAGAGGGAGCTCTGTGCTGTCCCTGTCAACACAGTTTCCCTTGGGGAAAGGGCAGGCGGCCTGGGCAAAGCTTGGCTAGCCACTAAAGGGCAACTGTGTCATATTCATCAATGGACGAGGCTCCCAAATCTGTGATTTGATGCACCTCTGGGAGACCTTGAATTCTACAGCTTCCACCACCCAGCCTTGGAACCACTGGGATTAGATGCCATGCTCTGGCTCCTTTCTGTGGCTCTTTTCTGCAACTCTTATCTGCAGGAAGTTGGTTGCAAGGCAGTCTTCCCTCCTTCAGCCCCAATGTACATGGCTGCTGGAGCCTGGCCCCACTGTTAGTGCTGCACATGGAAGTCTGCCCCCATTTCCAAGGCTGTTGCCTCCATGAGTCATCTGAAGCCTCAAGAGAGGAGCCCGTGGTGCAAGGGACTTGATCCTGGAACTCTAGTCAGTTGCCCAGCCTGTGGTCAGAGGCTGCCTGGTGAGCCTTTTACCTCTGCCTAGAGCAAGCGAATCCTGCCAAACTGCCAGCTGCTTTTCCCTTAGAACCGGGAAGCCCCCTCCCCTATCTCATTTGCCTTATACAAAAAAACCCTTCCCCCTTTCAGAGCTGCTGGTGCTTCCCCCCACCCTGAACAGAAGCCACACAGAGCCAGGACCCAGTTAGCACCAATTTAATGCAACACGTGATTCTGCTTTCCCCCCCCATTCCCATAATTGCACCCGTAGCCAAGGCACAAGCTGCTGGAGGTGGTATCAAAACACCTTTGGAAACACAACTGAAGGGATCTTGCTGTGGAAACGTTGGGCAGGAACCATAGATTCTTTGGTGTGTAGGAAGCACAAAATTACAGCCAGCAACTCAAGCATTTAATCACATAGCAACATGCCTCCAGAGTTGGCACTTGGGTTCCACCTGCACTGAGGAGGGGCTGCTTGGGCAGAGCAGCTGCTTAGAGCAAGACAGGCAGGGAGAGGGGCAGAAATGGCCAGGGAGCAACCCTGTTCCTGCAAATAAGTACAGGGAGCTGCAGATGAGAAACCTGGGAGAGGAGGAAGGGGAAGCTGGCCATCACCAAGCTCCCAAGCTGCACAGAGCTCCTTCCCACTCCATGCAGAGCCCTCTGTTGGACAGCCAGAAGCTGGGCCTGGATAGTCACCAGGCTACCTGACCTCTTTTCGGTGTGTATCGATGCACCACACTTTTACAGCCAACTCCCCACAAAAGGCTTTGGTCTCAAGCAAGCCAGAAATACTTGTGGCAGGGGGCAGACAGCAAGAGGTCAAGCTGGAGAAGACACAGGGCAAATTTCCAAGATTTGCTTGGGAAACGCAGAGAGAAGCTGACCTGTGACTTTAGCCGCTGCCTCCCCACTCCAGCTTCCAAAACGGTGGCCTCGCACCCACTCCCCACTCCCAGGGCCATTCCAGGACCAGCAGAGGCTAAAGTAGAAACCAAGAGCTACTACCAAGTTGCCCATTGGTGATTATGGGCTGTTGTATCCCAATACTTTTCCAGAAGACACCAACGGGCAGGGGCTCGAGTCCCTCAAACCCAGTTTTTCCAAAAGAATAAAGGCCGGCTCATCCCTTCAGAGGAGGGATGGTGAGTCCCTCCTTAGGAGCCCAAGGTGGGAAGCAGTCAGAGGCCAAGTGGCCACCGGCTTCAGCACTGGCCTCCTGGAGCATTCGGGAGCTGCAGTCCTAGCTCTAGAGGGCAGCAGGTGGAGAAGCTGCTCTGGAAAAACTGGGTGAAAGAGGGACTAGTCATCCACCTTCCCTGCTTGTTGGGAGCCAGGAGTGGGATTTTCACGGCAAGAATGTGCAGCCGCAACTTCCAGGCAGCCCAGCACTGAAGAGGTTAAGCCAGGCAGACTCAGCTTCCTGCACTGGGCCAAGGACAATGGAGAGGAAGAGGATGTTAGGGCCACAATAGCCATGGCAGGATCCCAACACATTCCTCTGCTGTGGATGCAGGAGAGGTAGGGAGAGCAGCCCTAGTTATCCAGTCCCAGTTCCCCCCAAAAGTGTTCTTGCCAGGGAATTTCAGCTTCAGGCCGTGCCGGGAAGATGGACGGGAGACCCTCTCCCAGGGCAGGGCTGTCTGGCCAAGGCCGAGGGAAAGAGCTGGTAACGGGCTGGATTGCCTGTTGATCCTGTGGATGAACTAAGGCAGACAGCTTGCAGCTCATGAGAAAGGCAAGCTTGGATGTATGCCTGCTGTCCCTCCACCATCACTGGCTTAGGGGTCTGACCGCAGCCCCCCTGCAAAGCCAGGCTTCTCCAGGCCTGATCCTCCCCTGCCCTGGTGCTCCAGGGGGCATTTCCTGCGCAATCTCCCTGGCACAATTTTGCTGCTGGGCGGCTGCCACCTGAGCCCACCGAGGCCTGGCCACAGGAGAAGGCAAGGCGAGACCCATGAAGCTGGCTGTGGCTGCGGCTGCTGCTGATCTCACCTGGTTCCCTCCTTGGGAAGACGGAAGCAGTAGCCCCAGGGCCTAGTTGGGGATACGGGCAGGGACACAACGAAGATGCGATGCCACCGGCAGGGCTCCTTGGGCCAAGGCACGACTCTCCAGGGAAGCTGCTGTGGACATGGGCTCCAAAACAGCCAGTGCCAGGCCCTTGGGCAGCCCATCCAGGCCCCCAGCCCAGATCCAGATTTCACTTGGAAACAAACTCTAACATAGCAACAGTGGAAAATAAATAACATGGACCAGCAGAAAAGGCACCTTTGGGGCTTGTAGGCACTTAAGGTGAGCAACGGGTCCCTACAGTGGAGCTCGGAAAGTATTGTCAGAGGGAGACTTTGTCCATGCTAGGCTGTGTGGCCCCTGGAAGGGATGGGGTCCCATCATCGAGCCAGCTGGACAGTTTGTGGGGAGGCTGCGCGGACCCCCACTGCTTCTTCATTCCAGTCACTCAGGATTCCCCCAGCCGTCTTTTCTCGATCCTAGCTGCAGGCGGGTGCCTCTTCGTGGCAAAAGGCACCTGGGTGACCCCTTCTTCCTCGGCCAGAGAGGGGAGGAGCAGACACAGTTCTTTGGCAAAAGGTGTAATTGCTTTCCAGTGGGCAGAAGGCCGCAGAGGCTCTGCAGTCTGCAGCCAGCCCTGCCCCCAACCAGTGGGGTCTAGGGCTCCCAGGGCCTCCGAGGCAAGCTCTCCCAGAGACAACGCAGCTGCTCCTCACCCAGCTTGATCTTATCATCCAGCTGCCGCTGCTGGATCGCCAAGGCAGACTTCATGCGCACAAAGTGCTGGTAGTCTTGCAGTTGCTCAGGGGGCATGCAGCGCGAGACGCTGGCAAAGACGAGCTGCTCCCGCTGTGCCACGTGCTCCTGCAGCTCCTTGGCATCCTCCAGCTGCGCCGTCAGCTGCCGCTTCTTCTCCAGGAGGGCCATCTTTGGGCAGAGGGCAGGCAGGGGAGAGGAGGAGGAGGAGGAGGAGGAGGAGGAGAGAGATCTGATCAGTGCTGGCCACGCCTGGGGGCTCTTCAGGTAAGGAGCCCCATGCTGGCTGCAGAGCCCAGGGCTGGATCTAAGAAGCAGCACTGGAGTTCCCACCAGGGCATGAAAGGGGGTTAAACTGGCTGCATCACAAACTCCTGGCCTTATAGTTGCCAGGATTGGCACTGCCAAGGCCCTGGGGAAGCACTGCGGTGCAGCCCAGAATCATCAGCAATGGGGCTGGGTACCCTTTGATGAACAGGAAGCCCAGCACTGTGGAATTGCATGGCTGTTTCTATCTAAAGGAGGAGTGACATAGCTTTCATGGGTGGAGCTCCACCCTGTGCCCTGCAAGCAAGGAGCCACCCACTGCCTTTGTTTGGGCCTGGTGGTGTCCCAGCACACACAGCCAGAGTGGCAATAGGGAGCAACGGAGCACCCAGGTCAGCTCGGCTGCAGGGAAGCTTCGCTCTGCAGGGCAGGCCAGCTACCCTCAGCAGCCACCCCTGCCTCCCCCCCTTCAGTGCCTACCTTCTCCTCCTCCTCCTCCACATTCAGGCCACTGAGGGAGTTCTCCACTCGGGCCAGCCTTCCGGACAGTGAGAGCAGCAGGTGGACCACCTTGTCCAGGTCGCCTATGACAAGGCGGAACTTCTCCAGTTCATGGGGCTTGCAGGCCCCCTTCATGAAATTCTCCACCTCTCTGCCAAGGGCCCCATTGGCACTCAGGTCATCCTGCAGGCCCTGCTGGGCCTCCTGCAGCACCAGCAGCTTCCGCCCAATGCTCTCGATCAGCTGCACCTGCAGAATGGAGAGGTCAGCGGCTGCCTGTGGAAGCTGCACTTGCTGGGAAGATTCAAGGGGAGTCCGGATTGTGAGGGCCAAGGACCCCCATATCCAGTGCCCTGCAACTTTGCTAGCCTTGAGCTGACTGTTCAGGCCCCGGACTCTCTGGCTCAGCGATCTGCTCACCTTCTTCTGAGCCAGGTCATGGTCTGGCTCCTCTTCTGGAGTGGCTGCAGCCAACTCGGACCGGTCCTTCATTTGGTTCAGCAGCTCTGCCTTGCCCGCTGACAAGTTGAGGTAAGTCAAGCAGGAGGAGGGGCCTCCCCTGCCAGGGGCAGACGCGGTAGACTTCTGCTGCCTACACAAAAGAACGCATTGGAGGTACAGGTTGGGGGGGAAGAAGAGGCTGGTCTTATATGGGGTGGGGGGCATGACAACATCCCTGTAAGGAAACGGAGGCTCCAGCAACCCAGCCGCATCAGCTTGTGCAATTCCACTTCCTCTCTCATTGCTTCAGGGCAGCAACATCCCTGCTTGCTCCCCACTTCCATTTTCTAATCCCAGCAACCTGTGAGAAGGTTATCGGCCCAGGATCACCCAAAGAACCTTGGCAAAAGAACCGGGCTCTGGACTCAGCTCTCCCCAAGCCAGGTTGAGTGCTGCACCCTGGGGTCAGGCTGGCTCTCATGTGACTTGCCCTTCTTGCTGACATTGACTCTCTCTCTCTCTCTTCCCCCAGCCCACAAAGCCCGAGGGCACCTACCTTTCAGGGCAGCTGGGACCACTTCCCAGCAGTGACCAGTCCTGCCTTGGCCAGAGAGGGCAGCTGCTTGCAGCAAAGAGGTCATCCATCACTTCGGCTGCTGACCGGAGTCCAAAACCAGAGCTCAGCACTCCAGCCAGAGAGCGGTCCTTGCCCGCCACGTCTCTCATCAGCTCCTCTGAATTCAGGCGTGAGGGGGGCGGCCCTGATTTGTGACTCTCTGCCACAGCGTCCTGGGACATAGGCACACCCTGCTGGGGCTCTGGTGGGCACAGAAAGTGTAAGCCGGCAGTGCTGCTCTTCAAACAGACCCTTCGCCACACCCCAAAGGGAACAGACTCACGCCAGGCAAGGGGCTGCTCTGAGGCGCTGCCGGTTGGCGTCTCCTGCTCCTTGACCTGGGGAGGCTCCTTGGCGGCTGCCCCCTCCGAGGAACTGGCTACCCTGTAAGCACAAAGCCAACGCATCCCTTGTTAAGGCCGGGCCCCTCCCTTTGCAGGCAGAGCTGGAGGGCGGCTGATTCTACAGGGGGCTTGGGTGCCCTTCTCTGCCCTAAAGGGAAGATGAGAGATAGGGAGCGGCTTCTCATTGGCATGGCTGCCACAGCCCCCCTTGCTTGCCCTCCCCGCACCTCAAGTGGGCAAATTAGACCCTGGTGCCAGTGCGGGAAGAGCTGAACTAACGCCTCCCGGGGATGCCCCGCCCAGCCCTCCACCCTTCTAGGACAGGGACAGCGGAGACCAACGGGAGGCACTTGCCTGGATGGGGCACTCCGCTCACTTGCCTCGGCCATCAGCCACTCCAGGGCCCGAGGTGGTGACCCGTGGCGGTAGTAGTGGGGCTTGTCTGGGAGGGAAGGGGTGCCATCGGGTCCTGCACAAGGCAGCCGCGGGCACTGCAGATGTGGCCTGTTGTGCCAAGGCTGCTCCGCAGGGAGGCTCTGAGAACGCTGCCTGGCTGCTTCGAGGCCCGGCTGGCCTGGGGCCCAGCCGTCCTGCACCTGAACGGACAGATTGGCAGAGAGGAGCTGCCGGGGCAAACCCCGGGCTGGGCGGTATTTCTCCCAGTTGGGTGGGGGAGGGCGTGGAGGAGGGGGGCCCCTTCTTCTGGCTTGGCAGGGTGGTGACTTTGATGCAGTGTCTTCCACCTTGGCCAACGGGGCTTCTTGCCACTCCCTCGCAGGGACACCGGCAGGTTCGACGCAGAGGTGGCTCTCCGAATAGGCCCTTTCACGCAAGGGGGGGTTGTGGGACTCACTGAGCCCCCCTTCCAAGCCCCCTTTTTCCATGACCCACTTTGGCTGCTCACAGTCCCAGGAGAGGCTGTGTGTGGATGGGGCCCGGCAGACAGGGGGCCCAGCCGGTTCGGTGCGCTCAAAGCAGGTCCAGGAGGGGCTGACCCTGGCGAAGGCCACCTTGTGCTGCAGGAGCTGACTGGAAAAAAGAGGAGGAGGGGGCTGCAGACACGAGGGGCCCACTAATTCTGGCCAAGAACATGAATTTCACTTGGCCAGAGAGAAGCGGATTAATGGCAGCAAAGCTGGGGGCTGCCTCAAGTTGGCCTCCCCCCACAGGGCAGTTCCTTGTCACAGGCCAGTGCCCAAGGGGTCTCCTCCCCCAACTGAGCAGTGGAGCGAAAGGGCAGCACTCTGTCCACCTAGGCAGGTCTACCGAGTTCACGCAGCGTGCCAGGCCTGTGCCAGCCTCAGAACGCCCGAGTGGGGAGACTGCCCCCAAACCCTCCCTTGGAGGAGATGCGCCCACCAGCCGTCTCTGAGCCCTTCACGGGGGAGGGGGCGGTGAGGGAAGCAGGCACAGACTAGTGTCTCCCCTCAGTGAGAGGCTCCCAGAGACACCCACCCCAGCAAACAGCAGGCAGCCCAGAGTGCCACCCGACCCGTTTCTTTAGGGCCAAGCCCTTTTCCGCTCTGCCTGTCAAATGCTTACCTCACAGCCTGGCTGCTTGCTCTGTTCACAGCTGGGGGCTCCCATTCATCTGGGGAGAATTCCTGTGAGGCAGAGAGGAGAGTGAGGGGAAGGGATGGAAGAGGCCACGGAGCCCCTCCCAGCCTGGGCAAAGGGGATGAGGCCAGGGAACCAGTGAAAGCCCATCCCAGCAGCTGAGGGCCTCTCCCCTCTCCCCAACTGGGGTGGAGGAGGGATTTGAAAACCCAACTTACCATCTGAAAAGGCTTCCTTGCTTGCCAGGGACCTCCATCCTCCAGGAACTTCTGCTGACCTGGGCAACAGCACTCACAGCGGCAGCTCCAGGAACAGGGGTGACAATGGTGGGCATGGTGGCTGGGTGGCCCTGGCATGCTCCTCGAGTGCAGCATGGCACACTCATCCCGAAAGCTGTAGGCACAGGCCGCTTGGATAGCGCACGAGCAAGGAAGAGCCCACCATTGCTCAGTGCCCACAGAGGGTCGTGCCAGCGACTTGCGACTCAGAATCTCTGGCTGGAAGTCCTGGTAGGCGGGAGGCGAAGGTGGGCGCCAGCAGGATTGGCCAACTGAGTGACACCGGAAGTCCCCCTGCTCCGTACTTCCAGGCTTCTCTGCCTCGGTGGTCCAGGGGTTCTCAAGCCTGCCCTGAAGGGAGCCATTGGGCCTGGCAAGCAGCGGGCGGCTGGTCTCCTCGAAGAACTTCCGCCGGTCGGCAAAAGGCAAAAGGCCGGTGTCCTCCGAAGGTGGCTGTGAGGGCAGCCCTTGCTCAGACTCCTGAGGCTGGAGCTTGTGCTCTGGGGACCAGCGCCAGCGGCCGCCTCCCCATCCTGCCCCACGGACCGGTGGCAGAGGCTTCTCCTTGGGCACCAGGTCCCCAGGTGTCATCTGGGGGCTGCATGTGGGTCTCTGCTCTCCAAACACGCTCAGCTCAGAGCCCCACTGCTTGGGGGGCACGACCAGCAGCCCAGAGGAGCTAAGGGGTTTGCCCTCCCCTAAGGGAGGAGGCTGAGCAGGAGCCACAGTGTGGGCAGGGTGCTCCTCTACCTCTGGGGCTGGCTCCTCTTCACCCCCGAGCCCCCCGGGGCCTTTGGCCTTCTGCAGCTGGGCTTTCCGCCACTGGATCTCATTCCGCAGGTTGGTGGCGAAGCGGTCACTGCGCCGGCGGATCTGTGCAGAGCGATGGTGGCCCTTCTGGGTGGCTGGGAGGCTCCTGTCAGCATCTGGCAAGCGATTGATGTGGGGGGGTGCCTGGAAGCCTGGCCGGGGGGTGCTGGCATTGCCAAACGCCGGCAGTGGCGGGGAGCCAGTCAGGGTCAGGAGGGGGCTCCGGGGGCTCCCCTCTGCCGTACAAGAGCCCTGTGGGGAAGGGGACCCCTCTTCTGTGGCTGGGGGGGAATCCAGCTCTTCTGCCAGCTCACAGGGCTTCTGGTCTGGATTTAGCCATGGCTCTGGAGCCTGCAGCTCCTTCTGCTCCTTGTGCAGTGGGGACACCATCCAGTGGGGACCCTCCTGGCCCCGGGAGACATCCAAGGCCTGCAACTGGGCCACCAGCAGGTGTTCTGGGACGCTGTGCCGATGGCCGAAGGGCCCGGCCCAGCCAGCCTTCCAGGAAGAAGGGGGCTCTGCACAGTTATTCGGCTCCACCTTGTGCCCCTTCTCTTTGGGGGCGTCTCCGGGGCTCTCGGCCAAAGGCGAGGTGGGCATTTGTGGGCTCTTCTTCATCCCAGGGTGTGGCTCTGTGTGTGAGCTCAGCAGGTAGTACTGGTCACTGAACGGAGAGTCCTTCAGGGGGGCTGTGGTGGCCAGCTGTCTCCCAGGCCCATGGGGATTTCGGCCAGGTGCACAGAGGGAGATGTCTGAGCTCCAGCGATTCTCGGGACACAAACAACCCCTAAGAGTCGGGGCTCTTGGATTTTCCAGCGGGGAGTTACACGCAAGCAGACTGTCTTGTCTCACAGGTGGGTGGGGAGGGGTGGCAGCTGCTTTGGCAGGGCTGGGAAGCGAGCCCGACCGAAGGCTGGAGGGTAACCGGACAGCAGGAGTTGGGGACAGCAGGCCTGCAGACTCTCCACCCGTCTGCAGATAGCGAGGCTCTGGCAACTGGCCGGGCTGGGCGCCGTCCACAGAGCTGGCCTCCTCAGGTCGCAGCGCAGAGTCAGAGGTGCTGGAGCTGGCCGAGAAGGAGCTATAGGCAGAGTCCCGCTTGCTTTGGTACATGGCCTGGTCAACTGGGGACAGGCTGCCCTCATAGTAGGTCTGGCTGGCCGGGTCCAGACTTTCCATGCTCCCGAGGGAGGTATTCTTCTCTATGGTGCAGTGGGGAGACAGAGGGTTCCACAGCAAAGGCAGGTCACTGGGGGGAAAGAAAGGGGAGGCTCCCACGTCACAGGGGCAGGGTAGCCCTGCCTGGCTCCCCAATGCTTGTTTGCTTGATGGTGCGACAGGAGCCCTTCCCACTGGCTCGGGCTCCCAGGCCCCCTCCAGACTGTCACCTGGCTTCCCTCGACTCTCCGCCCTTCCCCTCAGGGCCCCCAGGCCCTTTTGCTCCCTGCCAGGATGTGGGAAGGGGATGTCCCACCATCTACTGGGGCTCAGGCCAAGATGGGCAACCCGAGGCGCCACCAAGGACCCGTCCTTTCCTGCCTGCCACTGAGGAGCAGCAACAGCAGTGATGGCATCATGGGCACATTGAATCCAAGTCTTCCCAGGGCTCCAGAGCTGTCCAGCCGCTTCCAGGCTGTAGCTCCCACTGGAGGGCCGGGGCCAACTGGGAGGGCTGTGGATTCCGCACCACAAAGGCCCCGCCGATCCCAATCTGGGGGATGCTGAGTAGGAGCAGCCCCTCCAAAAGAGAAAACCTGCCCAGATTTGCACCCAGTTCCTCAGGCTAAAGGCACGCAGGTCCCGCCTGCCATGCCGCATCCTCAGAGAGATTTGGCAGCTCCTCATGCCCGCTTGGCAAGGAGCTGAAGCCACCGCTCCTTGCAAGGGAATATTTGCAGCTCAGGGTCAGAGGGAGGGCCCTTGGGGATGCTACCTTCTTTGGGTAATGAAATGTCTGCAAGGAAACAGCCATGTCCTGAGAACGCCTCTGCTTGCTGGCAGCCTGCGTGGCGCTGGGCCACCCCCTTCCTGATGGGACAAAGGCAGCCAAGGCCTCCCAGGGAAATGGTGCCTCCCATGCTCAGGAGCACTCGGGATGGGCACAATGGTGCCCAGTCCAGCCAGAGCTCTGGGGGAAAGTCAGCTGGCCAGAAAAGAGGTGCTGGGGGTGCCCCAAAAGTCCTGCAGGAAACAGCCAGCAGGCAGAGGAGCCTTTGGAGCTCTGTGGCCACAACAAGGGCGCTTCTGGGCACAAAAGGCAGGCGAGGCAACGGAGGCTGGTGGCTGCCTCCCTGCAGTCCCAGGGGATACGGCTGTGCTATCAGCCCAGGATGCCAAGGCTGAGGGGAAAGCCAGCTGTGCCCCAGAGAAGAAAATGCACCCACAGAGTGGACCCACAGGGGCTGTGACTGCCCATTGCCCCCCAGCCCCCTCACCCTCCTTTCATCTGGCACTCACCTCGTCTCACAGCCCAGGTGCCAGGAGAAACTCAGGGGGTCAGCAGGAAAGGTCATGGCGGTGCCCTCAGTCCGGACTTCGGAGAGCTTGGCCAGATGCCATGAGTGGGGCCTGATGATCGGCACGTTCCTCCTTCCAGGCAAAGCAAAAGGGGTAGGAAGTGGGCGAAAGTGAGGTGCAGAACACTTTCTGGGTGAAGCCGGCGGCCCCTCTGCCCTCTGCCCAAGTATGCCTTTCCCCACCTCCCAAGCCTTTCTTTGGCTCACCGCTGCTCTCCCAGGGCAGTCCAAGCCTTTTCCTTCCCAGCCCCACCCATCTCGATGGTTCCCCCCTGCCCGAAAGACAAGCTGTGCTCTGTAGGAGAGGAGGGGGACACCAGGGGAGGCAAACCAGAGACCGTGCCCCATATCACGTCCAGGTCCCTCTGCCTCCTCCCCAGTCCCTGCCAGCTCAGCTGAATGGCATTAACGAAAGCCACTTGCTGACCTCCTGCTGGAAGAGAATGGTCCGATGTTGGTTGGTGCCACCAAGGCTGAGCCATTCTGGCAAGGCAAGACCAGCCTTGGGTAGGAAGAGCCCCCTGGGCCAGGGCAGGGTGGGGAAGGGGGGCACGGCAGGGAAGGAGGCCCTGCAGCTGAAGCCCTGCCTGGCCCAAACCTACGGACCGTGCCATGAACCCAGCAGCTACCAGACGGGAGCCCACAGAAGGGCATCAGCTGGAGCCGTCTGCCCCTGCCTGTCCACCCAGAAGCTCAGTCCCAGCCCTGTGGCAGGAGCCAGGCTTTTCATTGCCATCACTCCAGCCAAGTTAGATCTCCCCTATGCCCCCACCCCCCCACAAAGCCATGCAGAATCAGAGAGGGAGACTCCCCTCACCCCCTGCAAGTTCAATACACACCTGTCCCGGGCAGCCCTTCGTGAGGTCTGGCCATGCAGCTGTGCCCAGGCGCCAGCCCAGCCCAACCCAGCCCAGCCAGCCACTGCAGGCAGCTGAGGGGGACTGAAAGCGGCCAGCCCAGCAGGGAGGGTTTCCTGCCTCCTCCAGGCTCCTGGAGCCAGTTCCCATCCTTATCTCCTCCCAGCCAGGAAGCGGTGAGGAAGTGATGTCCAGGGAGATACTTTTTGCTGGCAGCGGCAATATCGGAAGCCGAGACCCCAGGGAAGGGGCTTCCTGCCTCTTGGAGGGCCCCTCCCCACCTCAAGGCGGCTGGGAGGGGAAAGGAAGCCTCTCTTCCTCGGGGCTTCAATCCTCTTGGTCACCTGCCTCCTAGGGGAGAAGTGGGTGGGCGAGGATCTTCAGTGGGGAGGGCAAGCCTATTGCCTGGCCTGGCGCCTGGCCTGGCGGGGGAGAGGGGGAATTCCAGAATGCCTCTTGCTGAAAGCACAGCCTCCAGTTGAGCTTCAGGACTGCCCCCCCTCCCCCCACCCACAGGAAGTGGCTGGGACAAAGTACAGGAAGGATGAGATCATTGCCAGCTCAGTTTGGGGGCAAAGAAGAAGCAGGAGCTGAGATGGAGCAGAGACGCTGTGGGGCTGTAGGCGAGCACAACCCGTGCCCCACTGCGAAGGGCAAGGAGCTCTTCTAGGTTTCTAGAAGGCTGTGAACTCTACGAATAGCAGCCTGGAGAGGTGCCAAGAGACTCCCCCACCCATGCTCCACTCCAAGGAAGGCCAGTTATTCTGGTGCCCGCTCTATGATGCTCAGGCCAGAACCATCAGGTTTTCTGGCTCTCCCGGCAAAGAAGAAAAACAAAAGCTTTTCAACCTTCCTGGCTCCAGAATCCCAAACCAATTCAGATCTACAGGACAGACAGTGGGGATCTACTGGAGCAGCCAAGAGCTTTGCCCAAACTCCCGCAGCCTCCCGGGGCCATGGGGGGAGGGCTGCCTGGGAGCCCCTTCTGCCTGGGGTAGCCCAAAGGGCATCTGATCAGGACACCATGGGACCCCAGAAGGTCATCTTGGCTCTTCCTCCTTCCAGGAGAAGCCCTGGGCCCAGAGTGACCGGGCCTTTCCAGGGGCAGGCGGACCAGGGGGAGGCCCCCTCACTGGCCCCCGCTCTCTGGCTATTGCTGCCTTCGGCCTTTCAAAACTCGGAGAGTTTTTAGTCTGCTGGGCCGGTTTCTGCTTTCGCTTGTTTGCAGTTCTTTTACTGAATGGTTTTGTTTTGAATTGAGGCAAACATGCCCTGAATGACGCCCGTGGTCAGGAGAAGGGAGAGACGAGGTGGGCTTCTGGAGCCTTTGGGTGTCTCAGGATTTTCACCTGGGGGAACAGGGCTACGCGCAGCTGTTTTGGAGCTATGTTTAAGAGGACCAAGGATGTCTGTTTGCTTTTAGGGATGTGGGCAGAAAATGTCCATTTTCTGGTGGTGGCAGCAGCAGCTCCTGGGGCTTGGTCACAGTTCCAGATGGACCCAGGCCAGAAGTGCCCTCGTTTGCTGGCTCTGGCTGCAAAGGCCGGGCGGGGAAGGAGCCTCCGTGGCTGTTGGCTTCTCTGCTGCCCGAGCCAGTTCTCGGAAGATTCCCCAAAGGGCAGCCAGGGCCTCAAACAGGCGGGATTGACCTGGAACCGATCTGTCCTTATAGAGAAATCAAGAAAGCATTTAGTTCTCTGAACTGAAACTCTGTTTCTCAAAGGGAGGCCGCACTCTGCAAAACCTTCTCCTGCCGACAGCATCGTCCCAGGCAATGGTGCGCCTTCTGCATTTCAGAGACATTCAGTTCTTACTAGTTGCAATGTTCAAAACTCAACCGACCTGAAGTACTGGCGTGCTTTGGAGGCAGGAGAGGAATAGAGGAGGAATCTAACTGAGTTCTCAAAAAACCAATCTCTGCTCAAGGCAAAAAGAGCTTCACTCTGCCTTTGCCAGCTCCAGTTGGTGTGCAATCCCAAATTCCTGCCACAGGATGGCAGCTGCAGCCAAGCTCAAGGAGCTACTAGCACATGCACATGTCTCCCCCCCAGCTAGAAATCTGGCAGGAGCAGCACATTGCAGACTGGCCTGCAGCCCACCCACCTCTTTGCTGTGACGAGAACAGCGCGGCCCCCCCCCCCCCCCC
>JANHGC010002756.1:101277-113559 GCA_027560395.1 Boaedon fuliginosus | reverse complement strand
GGGCGGGGCTGGCCGGGCCGGGCGAGCGGCGGGGCTCCGGGCTGCGGAGAGGCAGCCGCGGCGGGGTCGAGGAGCGCAGCCATGCGGAGCAGGAGCAACTCCGGGGTGAGGCTCGATGGCTACGCCCGCTTGGTGCAGCACACCGTCCTCGGGCACCAGGTGAGGCTCGGGGGCAGCGGGCGGACGGGCCAGCCTCGCCGGGCTCCTCCGGGCGGCCGGCCTCCTCGCAGTCGGCTGCCTCGGGGCCTTTCGGTCTCAGCCCGGCGGGGCGGGGGGGCGGGCGGGCGCCGCGCAGCCTCCGGTTCGCGGTCTCCCGAGCAAGCCCGAAGTTGCCCTCAGCTGCTCGGACCGGGGCTGCGCAGCTGGGATACCGCCCGGCCAGAGAAGGCTCGGGACCCAGAGGTGGCCCAGGGGTCTGGCAGCCCCTTTTCTCCCCTGAAGCGGCTCCGGGCCACGGCGACAGCAGGACAAGTGGCGAGCACCTGCCCCCCACCCCGTCTCGCCACCGGCATCTTGCACTCACTTTCCTTTGCGCGCTTAAGACGTACTAGGAGCTCCCTGAAGGCGAAGGGGCGCTTGCGGGAATTGTGAAAGCATCTGCCCCCACGCCCCGAGACTTTACCACCCACCCCCGAGGCTTCCCGGACAGGCGGTTGGGGGCTGCGGAGTGGGACAATCAATGGCCCCTCGGGTTAGAACAGCCCTTGTGACACCGGCAGAGTCTCCCTTGGAGATGGAAGAAGTTCCTAATAATGCCCGTCCCTGTTCGGCCTTTTGTCAAGGGTTTGTTGTTTTCATGGCGCCACCACAGTTGATTGGTGTTAAGTGCCAGGTGATTATGGCTCTACACAAACCTGTTAGAGAGTCTGGGGTCGGGGTACCCACTGGGGAGTCTCTTCAGGAAGGCCTCCTTTCCCAAGGGAGGAAGAGGGGCCAGAGACTTTTCTCACCTCCTGAATGGACAGGACTGAAGCGGTGCCAGGCTTCGCTGCTCCCCAAACTGCAAGGGAAGCCTGGCAGAGCAAGCCCAGAACTGATGCCAGGAGGCTGTTGGCAGCCAGGACAGCTGTACATTCAGGCGCTGGGGGGGAGGGAAGGAAGCCAGCAAGTGTCCTGGTTGAGTGTCTTCAGCAACCACCACCTGTCAGTGGGTTGGGACTCCTGCCTTGCAAAGGCCTGAGAAGTTCGACAGAGTGGTCATTTGCATGCTGGACCCATTGACAGAATGTGTGGAAAGGGTGAAAGCATTTGAAAGAGTGGGGTTACTTTGAGCAAGCTCTAGCGGGCCCAGAATCTCCCCCCTCCCCATTTGCTGGTGACTCTCTAGATGTTGGCCCGAGCAACTTCTGGGCTGGTCCTGAGGAGGTTTGCTTGGTCAGCAGCCTCTGAAGGAGGGTTGCGGTGGCTCCTTGGTCTGCAGGATTAAAATCAAGGGCAGCCGCAATCTGTCTTGCTCACCAAGTACGCTGTGGATCAGACTGTGGCCGCAGGCTCACAAGGACCACACATCCATAGCAGGTGTCAGAAACTGGACAACATGCTTTAATTGCCACCTCTTGTCCTGGTCTCTGATCCTCCTTTTTAAGCCACCTGCCCTTCTCTCCCTTCTGCTTTTGGCCCCAGAATCCCGTTACAGGGTTGCTTCCGGCCAGCTGCGACCACCCGGATGCCTGGGTCCGAGATAATGTCTACAGCATTTTGGCCGTGTGGGGGCTGGGGTTGGCCTACCGGAAGAATGCAGACCGTGACGAGGACAAGGCCAAAGCTTATGAACTGGAGCAGGTACTGCCCACAAGGGAGAGTGGAGGGGGGGTGCTGAGGGGCTGGCTGGCTGCCCATTGAGAAGCCCTCATCCTCTGTCACTGGCCAGTCTAGAAGAGCTCCCAACCAACCGGCTCTTGTGGGGCTGAGTAGGTGAGGGGCGTCTCTCACACGTTTCCCTATGAGTACAGCTTAAAGTGGTGAGATTTGGGGGATAGATGCTCCCTTTCTTGGGGGCAAAAGCTGCAGCACTGCCCTGGGGGCCTCGAGCCGTGCAGGATGGGAAGAGTCTGGGAAGGGTCTCTCCTCCAGAAGAGTTGCCCAGGAGTAAATGGGCCTTTCCTGAACTGCCCGAGAGAGGGAATCCTGGGATAACCAGGCCTCCTTCCTGGCACCACGAATGCCCCGCCGTGACCCCGGTCATCTTATCTCCTGCCTGTAAAGGTCAGGTTGTAACACTGGATCTTGGGGCCAGCGCTGTCCCCTGAGCTCTATTGGGGCCTGGGGTTAGGGGCGGCTGCTCTGCCATGCGGGCTCCGTCCCTGCTCCTCACCCACCCTGGAGACCAACTGCCTGGGGTGTCAGCTGGCTGGAATCGAGTCGAGGGGACTCGAGACTCAAGTACCAGTCCAAGCGTCCTTCCACTGTTCTGGCTGCCTCGTCTTTCGGGAGATTCTATTTATGATGGCTGGACAAGTGGGGGGTGGGGGGATAGTTTACTTCGTATGAGTGCAGGAAATGAGGCTGCAGAGATCCGGGTGTCGATAGCCAGGCTGCATCAGCAAGTCAAGAACAGGCTGCAGCAGATGAGTCGGCTTTGGTTACAAGCATGACCTCGGAAAGGTCACCTCGCACCTTTGGCTGCCCTCCGAACGCTGCTCTGCCTTTCCTCCTCTTGCAGAGCGTGGTGAAGCTGATGAGGGGCCTTCTGCACTGCATGATGCGGCAGGTAGGCTCTTGAAGGGCAGCACGGCTGGCAGGGGCTGTCCCACTCCTGGCCCCAGGTCAAAGGTGGGCCCCTAAGCTTCTGCCAGGTTCATTCCTGGCCTTCTGCAGGCCAACAACCGGCTTGCCAGGCCACTCGCTGGGGCCAAATGCCACGGCAGCCAACTCCTCTTGGCCACGTGCTCCTTGTGCAGGTGGACAAAGTGGAGGACTTCAAGTACAGCCAGAGCCCCAAGGATTGCCTGCACGCCAAGTACAACACCTGCACCTGTGCCACCGTGGTAGGAGATGACCAGTGGGGCCACCTCCAGCTGGATGCCACTTCCCTCTACCTGCTGATGCTGGCCCAGATGACAGCCTCCGGTAAGGCCTCCCGTGACCTCCTCTTCAAGGCAGGGATGGGCTATGTAGACGGGAGGGGGGCACAGCAGGGCACCTGAGAGGAAGGGGCCCCAGCTGCACCTCGCCTCTTCTCTCTTCCAGGGCTTCACATCATCCACAGCCTGGATGAAGTCAGCTTCGTCCAAAATCTTGTCTTCTACATCGAGGCCGCATACAAGACTGCGGTGAGCGGCACGTGGCTTGGTGCTCTGGGAAGCTGAGGGCAGCCCTATTTCCAGAGGGCAGGCTTAGTGGGGAATGGCTTTAATCGGCAGGAACTTTGGGGCAGTCAAAGTCAAAGGGCCTTGGCCAGTTGGGATCCAGCAGAAGAAGCGGGAAGAAATCTTCTACCTGGCTGAAAAAGCAGGGCTGCTTTCCCAGGGATGTTTGTTGCCTTTGGGGGCTTGGGATGGAGTCCAAGCCAGGTGGGGCACAATTTGGCTTGTGTCCTGTGAAGCCTCCACCACCAGGCTGCTTTCCTCTGGTGCTTGGCTTGGCAGCCGAATGCTCTGGATCTCACCGCCGAGCGATAGCCGCCTGTTCAATCTTGTTTGCAGGACTTTGGGATATGGGAACGTGGTGACAAGACAAACCAAGGAATTACGGAGCTGAATGCCAGCTCGGTGGGCATGGCAAAGGTGAGGGGAGCCCTGGGCTGTTGGAAGGGCTGAAACCCATAGTAGAGCAGCAGGCAACGTGCCCAGTAGGCTTTTCAGGGTCCAGCAGGTGTAGAATACGCTCCCCAAAACCTCTCTGTCCCCAAAGCTATTCCCAGTTTTAGAGAGCTGCAGGATTCCCAGGACAGAAGCATTTCCCCCAGGGTCCTGCTGCTTCTGCCAGGAGGGGATTCCTTTAGCCACTCCTCACCTGCCATTCCTTCCCTAAACCTTTTGGTGAGCCAGAGGTTTCAGGCTCAGTATGGAGAGGCTGTGCCCAGCTTGCTAGGTGTACATTATCTCCAAATGCTCCTCAGGCAGCTCTGGAGGCTTTGGATGAACTTGACCTCTTTGGCGCCAAGGGCGGTCCCCAGTCCGTGATCCACGTCTTGCCAGATGAGGTGCAGTATTGCCAGGTGAGAGGCAGGCTGAACCCCGTCTCCGGGAGGCCTTGGATTGGGGGCAGCAGAGGGAGGGGTCGCAGGAAGCTAAGATTGGCAGAGCCCCCCACTTCATGGGGCCCCTTGGGTCCACCTGCCAGTCAGTGTCGGGGGTCTCCGGGATGTGTCCTCTGCCACAGCCCAGAGCATCCGCACGTGGCCAGTTGCCTGAAAGGCTGCAACCGGCCGGCCGGCCTTGCTCAGCATCTTCTGGTTCTGTCTTGGCAGTCCATTCTGCACTCCATGCTGCCGAGGGCCTCCACCTCCAAGGAGATTGATGCTAGTCTCCTCTCGATCATTTCTTACCCGGCGTTTGCTGTGGAGGACACGGCCGTGGTGGAGAAGACCAAGGAGGAGATCATTGCCAAGCTGCAGGCAAGTTTACCTGCCGTTGGCTGCAGGCAATGGGGGTGGCCCAGCTCCTATCAAGCTGCTGCCCTTCAGCTCTCCAAGAGCTCGACGTGTCCCCTCTTGTTCTCAGGGCCGTTACGGTTGTTGCCGGTTCCTCCGTGATGGCTACAGAACTCCCAAGGAGGTAAGTTCCAGCATGCCGCTTCCAGGCCCCAAGAGGCCTTGCCCTGAGCAGTGTCTCTGCACTCCCCACACTGCTTGGCAGGGGTCGAGCCCCACACGCAGCCAGGTGGAGCTTTGTATTTTTAGAAGCTGCCTGCGCCCGAAGTGAAGCCTTTGCACATCTGGACTGAACAGGGTGGGTGAAAATTGACCTGTGCCTGCTTGAGCAGTTGGCAATGTTTTATTGCTAGGAGAAATGTGGTTTGTTCCAGGATCAATGCTGTTTGCGAAAAAGCAACAGTATTTAGAAAGCGGGCTCTGCCCTGGGCAGCTCCTGGTGCGGAGGCTCCTCTGCCATAGAGTGGTTCTGCCCAGTTGCCTTTGAGAAAGGAAGCGGGAGGCTCCCCAGCTGCCCCACCGATCACCCTCATCCCATCCCTTGCAGGACCCCAGCCGCCTCTACTATGAGCCTGCAGAGCTGAAGCTCTTTGAGAACATAGAATGCGAGTGGCCACTCTTCTGGACCTACCTGGTCATCGATGGCATCTTCAGCGGCAATGCGGAACAGGTGGAGCTCGGCGGGGTGCTGGGCTGGAGCATGGCCGGGAGAGCAGGACCCGTACCAGCCTGGGGCTTGGTGAACACCAGCCTCTCCCCACGCCTGAGAGCCCCCACGCCTCTTTTCAGGTCCAGGAGTACCGCGAAGCTCTCGAGGGAGTTCTGATCAAGGGGAAGAATGGGCTGCGATTGGTACCAGAGCTCTACTGTGTCCCCCTGGAGAAGGTCAGCAAAAAAGGAGCCTTCCCACCCCCAACCCCCCAAGAGCCCAGTGCTGTTCCATGGACCGGCGGTTGGGGAGCCCTGGTTTAGTGGATAGGTTTTCATTTTCCAGTCCCAATTTTTTTTCTGCATGCAGATTAGCAGACAAAACTATCCTAACATAGTCGAAGCGGGCCTTTCTTTGAAAGCATCTAAACTGTTTTGGAAGTTTCTTTAATAGTTTTTCAGGGCTCCTGGGAACCCCTGAGCACCTGTGCATTCTCTGCCTTTTCTGTTTCCTTAAGGGTGTAGATTCGGCCACCGAAGCGTAACCAATCTGCAGCTCCTAGCCTTTTCCTGCTCTCTCAAATCTCAAGTTTTTCTTGATCTGTCCTGGTAGGTTGAGGAGGAATACAACCACCCTCACACCGTGGAGCGCCTACCCGTGGGCAAGCTGCCCCTTATGTGGGCCCAGTCCCTCTACATCCTGGGCTGCCTCATGGCAGAGGTGAGCTTGGGCCCCGCCCTTGCCTTGGAGTTGCTTGGAGCTCTTGGTGGGTGGCCAGGGACACCTCCATGCCGCTCTGAGCTTCCCGAGATCAACATCCGGTATCAAAGAGGTTTTTCACAGGTGCTTTGCCTGCATCCCGCGAGGCTTTCTCAGTGCAACAGTAACCCATTAGTGCAATGAAACCTCCACCCTCATGAGCAGTATACCTCCGTCCAATGGCAGAAGCAGACTTTTCCTCTGGGTTTTGTGGGAGGCCTTCTCAAAGAGACCCGGCAGAGCCTTGGGTGGGGGTGAGGCGGGCCCTTGCCGTAATCCATGCCTCTCCTTGCAGGGATTCCTGGCTCCAGGAGAGATCGACCCTCTGAACCGCAGGTTTTCAACCATTCCCAAGCCAGTGGTGGTGGTGCAGGGTGAGAGGGAGCAGGGGATCCCCAGGGTGGCTCTGCCTAGGGAAGAGGCGGGTGTGGAAGTTTGATACTCTGGGGGGCACTCGGGTAATCTGGGGAGTGGTTGCCGTGGGCCGGCCCCCCTCGCCTAGCCTGGGGCTGCCCCTCCTGCCAATTGCCAGCCCCCCCCGCCCAATAGCCCTGAAGGTCTGCCCTGATCCCATCCTTCTTTCTCCCGGCTAGTGTGTCTCCTAGCCGAGACAGAGACCATCCAGGCCATCCTGCGCGAGGAGGGCCTTCTGGTGGAGACAGTGGCCGAAGTCCACCCCATCCGAATTCAGCCAGCCAGGATCCTCAGCTACATCTATGCTCGCCTGGGTGAGCTCAACAGAGGCTTGGAGAGACCCTCGGGGTCTTGCTGCTGATGGTTGGGGCAGTGGGAGGGTTCGGGGTTCTCCATATTTGACCACCAGCTGGCACCCAGCAGCCCCTCCCTCTATTCTGCCTCTTGACCAGCTGCAGATGCAAGTGGCCCTGCAGAATGATGGGGGGGGGCTGCTTCTGCAGCTGAGCTGCCCATCCCGTCTCTTGACAGGCCGCAACAAGCGCCTGGGGCTCAGCGGGCGCCCCCTCCGACACATGGGGGTGCTTGCCACTTCCAAGTTCTATGATGTTCGGGACAACATCTTTGCTTTCACTCCTGAGGTTGGTGAGGGGAGAGGGCAGGGCCATGCTCATTGGGGGGGGGGGAGCTGCTTCCAGGGCTTTGGAGTGGGGTGGCGGGTGTCTGTATTTTCAAGTGGGGAGGGGCTGAGTCAAGAACCTGATAGTTCCTTTTTCCCTGAAACACAGCCAGAGCACAGCCTGACACACAGATTCTGCCCCCCTTGCGAACCCCCTCCCTTTAAGCCCCAACTGCTCTTGTATGCCTTACTGAACCCCTGCTGACTGAGGGGCTTCCCCCCACCCAGCAGCGCAGTGCCCTTTTCCTTGGGAACCTCCTCCCCCCCTCCCATTCTCCTCTCTTTGCATCTGTCCTGCCTGCCCCTGCAGTTCATCGACCAGCAGCAGTTCTACCTGGCTCTGGACAACCAGATGATCGTGGAGATGCTGCGGACGGATCTTTCCTACCTGTGCAGCCGCTGGGGCATGACGGGGCGGCCCACCATCACCTTCCCCATCTCGCAGACCATGCTTGGTGCGTTGCTTGCACAGTGGAGGGCTGGGCTTTCAAAGGGGGAGGCAGGGGCAAGCCTGGTGGGGCACAGTTTGCCTGGCTTCCTCTCCAACCCATCACCAACCCCGGCTGCTTTTCCTCCTTTGAAAAGACGAAACGGGGACCAACCTCCACCCAGCCATCTTAGCTACGCTGAGGAAGTTGCAGGATGGGTATTTTGGAGGGGCAAGGTAAGCTGAGGTGCCTTTTTCCTGCCAGAGGTGGGTACGGAAGTGCCCGTGGGGAATTTGAGGTGATGAGCCCAAGGGCGCTCCCTCGGAGGAGGGGATGTTGCACCCTCTGGCACAGGGACTCTTTCCACCCGCCCTTCTCCCTCCACTTTGGCTCCTGCAGGATCCAGACCGGTAGGTTGTCTGACTTTCTCACCACTTCGTGCCGCACCCACCTCAGCTTCATGGATGCCGGGCTGGAGGGTAAGCTTTATGCTGATGACTATGGGCTCAGCCTTGAGAGCTTCCAAGATTTAGATCCCGAGGACTGGATGCATGGCTTTCAGTTGGCAGAAGATGGTAAGGAGATGGGGCCACCCCTGCTTCCTGCACTCGGGTGTGTGGTGCTCAGGAATGCCAGACCTCTTAATCCAGACAATAACACCACAGCCTCCTAGCTGGAGCATAACTCTTGGTTGTCAGCCACGGTAATTAACCTCCAACCTGGCCTTCTAATGTCCCTTCTGGGCAGGGGCTCTGTGTTCCCAGGCTGAAGGGAGCAGCCATCCTGGTTCATGGGAGCAGCTACTCCAAGCAGGCAGCCCAGGGAGGAGGCCAAAGGCGGGAGGGGTTTCACAACAAAGGTCAAGTCATGCCCCCAACACACACACCGAGGAACCCCAAGAGCTCCTGGCTCTTCTTCTGCTCAGCTAGGAGAGCCAAAGGCAAAGGAGGCACTCTTAAAATGGGGCCTCCCTGGGCTGGGATGGAAGAAGCCAGCCATGCTGGCAGGTTGCTGCTAGGCAGGTCTAGGATGAAAAACTTGCTGGCCATCCCAGAAGGGTTTTTTCCACATGACCAAACTGCTTCCCTATGAAGCCGTCTAAGTGCCTGTGCTAGGACCTCACTGCCCCTAAGCCAGGTGGGAAAGCAGGCACTGGGTGCGCTCACCTCCTGACCTTTATTTCCTCTCTGGAGCTCTCCCCAACAACGATAGGCATCTCCACTGCCTTCTCCTGCTCCCACACATGCCCCCTCTTCCGCCCCCTCCTCCTTTGCTTCGGATTCCTCTGGTTCATCACCCCATCATAACAATGTCTGTAACCAGCCTGCGGTCACCCCCTCCATACCACCTCTGAATACTGGCATGGATGCTGCATTGCTGCATGTCTGCAATTGGGGCAAATGCTTCCCCTTCTGGGGTGCTGCATGTGGGAAGTGGTGGGCTGGGTGCTGGTGCTGAGAAGGGCCCAGCGTGGGCAGTGAGTCACTCAGGCAACCTTGGAGAAGCGCATGAGCATCGCTCAGGCACTCTCGGCTTACGGGTTGCAGAAGGTTGGACTTCTTTGGGTGGGGGGAACGACTGGCAATGAAACAGAGGGTGGCAAGAAGCTTTCCTTGTGGAAAATGGCTTTGCGATCATTTGCCGGCCAGCTGGTGCCCCCGGGAGTGTGGAAGGGGCCCTTGTGTCTGATGCCCTCTTTGAGGGGGGCATGAAATAGTGCTCCTTCCCTGCTTTGTCCAAGCCTGATGCCACCTTGCAAGCCTCGCAATGGGTTTATCTGCCTGTTGGGCTTTCTTGGGCTTGCATATAAACACACACACACACACACACAGACCCTCCTAGGGCTGTCCTTTGGTTTGACCTGGAGCCCTCTGGGGAGGCAGTTCTGCTCCACTGGCGCCCTCTTGAGGCTTTCTCCCTGTGGCTCCTCTCCTTGCAGCTGAGTTCTGCGATGACGTCGCCCAGTACCTGGACCAACTTCTCCATCACTCCGCCCCCAAAGTCAGCCTCCCACCCCCAGTTCAAAAGGGGGGGCTGAATCGCTTCCGTGCCGCTGTCCACAGCACCCAGGACCTCCTGTCCCTGATGTCGAAGGCAAAGGAGCTGCACGTGGAGAGTGAGTGCCCGCCCCTGATAATGGCCATGTGTAGCACATTGAGGTGATGGGGAGGGGTCCCTCGCCCCAAAGACCCTCCTCTTCTGAGCGCTACTCGCCGATTAGTCTGCCCGGCAAGCAGTCAGCCGTGCCACGTCCCTGAAGGGGAGGGCCTCGTCTTCTGTCTCTGTTGCAGATATCAACCTCTACATCCCTTCCAAGCTTCTCCTGGGTGACAAGCCCTCTGCTCACTTGCTGGGTTCGGCCCCAAACCAGGAGGTCCAGGTGAGGTTCCTGAACGGCCTGCTTGGGCTGCTTCACACAGCCCAGGGCAGCAGGGGCCGCCCAAAGCTCCCTCCAACCTGCCACTTGCTAGCAAGTCGGGGGAAGACTGGGGGCCCTGGGGCCCGTGTCCACCTTCCCCTACTTCCAGGCACATGAAGTCGCCCAGCCTCATCGCCCTGCCCTCTTTCCTGGGTTTGGGGCAGCTTTTCTTGTAAACTCCAGTGAGGGGCTGAGCAAAGCGCCATCTTTTCCCCAAGTTCCCCTGTTGTCTTTCCTCCACCAGTTGCCCATCCTCCCGGGCAAGGCAAGTCTCCCCAAGGATGCAAGTGGGAAGGTGGATGGCCAGGCCTTGGTGAACCAGCTCCGTGAATGCCAGACCCTGCAGGACCAGGCCAGCTGCCTACATCTCCTCCACACTCTCAAGTAGGAGCCAGGCAGAGCCCTTCCCCTTCTTTTCCCCTTGCAGCCCCAGGGAGGGAGGGAGACTTGCCCTGGAAAACTCTGCCACCAGGGCTGCCGCCAAGGGGCCTCCTCCCTGCCTGTGGCCCCTGCAATGATTCGTGGCCAAGGAGATGGGAGGAAGCCCGTTCCCAGCGGCCTGGACTCCTGTGTGACGCTGACCTGCCTGGGGTGGCCTCAACAGCAGCTGCGGTGCCAGTCCCGTTGGGCTGCAGCCCTTTTCTCTAACCAGCTTCAGTTCTGCTTTCAGGGGCCCCGACTGGGACACCGAGATCCATGGCACCAGTGGGGCCACCGTCAAGGGCCTCCTGGCAGAGCTCTACAGCAAAGTTGGCGGGACTTGCCAGTGGGCCCTGATCCGCTACATCTCTGGCATCCTGAAGAAGAAGGTGGAAGCCCTGGATGAGGTGCTGGACCTTGGCCTGGGGTGACGTGACTCCCTCCGTGGAACCTCCTGCCCATTTGACAAGCTCCTCCTCTCTCTAGGCCT
Source organism: Boaedon fuliginosus (assembly GCA_027560395.1). Lineage (NCBI taxonomy): Eukaryota > Metazoa > Chordata > Lepidosauria > Squamata > Lamprophiidae > Boaedon > Boaedon fuliginosus. The sequence continues at coordinate 102,707 of JANHGC010002756.1, read as the reverse complement.
GCACGGACCTCTTGTCGCACCAGAAGCACCTGACGGTGGGGCTGCCCCCAGAGCCTCGAGAGAAGACCATCTCTGCGTGAGTCCCTGGCTGATTGTAGGCTCTGCCTAAATTGTTACCCTCTTTAAAAAATATTTTTATGGCGTAGACAGACAGAAAAAGGAAGTATATCATGACTCCTTCCAACCCATTCAGGAGAGAGGCAGGGAAGTCGGACTGGGCGCTGGGTTGCTCCGCTGTCCAAGGGAGCGGTCCCTGCTCAGGCAGCAGAAGTCTCGGTGGGGCAGTCTGGAGGTTGGGCTTGGCCCTCTGTGGGCTCCTCACAATCCCCGGTCCTGCCACCTCCACAGGCCCCTGCCCTACGAGGAGCTCACCCAGCTGATAGATGAGGCCAGCGAGAAGAACATGAGCCTCTTCATCCTGACGCAGGTAAGTCATGAGCGGCGTTTCTCCAGGGCCCCGCCATGGCCGGGTCTGCCAAGGGCTGCTCCTTCCTCTCTCCGCAGGAGATCATGGTCTACCTCGCCATGTACATCCGGACACAGCCAGCCCTCTTTGCGGAGATGTTCCGCCTGCGGATTGGGCTGATCATTCAGGTGATGGCGATGGAGCTGGCCCAGTCGCTCTGCTGCTCGGGTGAGTGGGATCAGCCCGGGTGCTGCTGGGCTGATTGGTGGAGGCTTCCTTTTGGGGGGCTGCAGCAAGAAGCCTTTCCGGGGGGGGGCTGCGGGTGAGAGACACTGTGGGTTGATCCGCTCCTCCTTTTCTCTTCCTCTGGCTGCAGGCGAAGAAGCTGCCGAAAGCCTGATGAGCCTCAGCCCTTCCCACATGAAGAACCTTCTTCACCACATCCTCAGTGGCAAAGAATTCGGTGTGGAGCGAAGCGGTGAGCTGCTTGCCTCAGATGGGGGCTGGGAGGGGCAAGAGAGCCAGCCCAAACGGAGGCAACCAGCTCGCGAATTCTGGGACCTGGAGCCCAGGTACCTGAACTCACCTGCTGAAAGAGCTCCGGGAACCCAGGCTGGTATTCTGAGTGTTGGGGCCTGATGTTCCTGCAGTGCGGGCTACGGATTCCACCCTGATCCCAGCGGTTTCCATCCGTGAGTTTGGGGCTGTGGGAGCAACAAAGTCGGAGCGCGCTGGCATTGTCAAGCTCAAGAGTGAGATCCAACAGGTGGGCTGCTCCTGCCTGGCCTTGCCCAGGCAGGGGAGGGGAGTTTAATTGGCAGGAGGGTAAGCGTGTGTCCCACTGGGACTGGCAAAGGGAAATTTCTGGAGAAGTTGCAGGTTTCTCCACCCTGGCAGACAGCTGTTCTGCTGAGCCCCAGATGGGCATGGGGGCTTCCTTCCCTTATGGGGCAACCAAAGGGAGGGGGGACTCAAGGTGGCTGGCAGAACTGGCGGGGGGGGGGAGGAGTCAGCTTTTGAGCGG
>JANHGC010002756.1:86316-97251 GCA_027560395.1 Boaedon fuliginosus | reverse complement strand
CCGCGCCCTTTGTCTCTGCCCGGATGGCCTGACAGAGCCGCACCGTCTCCCTCCAGGGACGAAGCTTCGGGCTTCTGCTACCTGAACGATGCGGTGCTGGGGATCCTACAGCTGCGCCGGAGATTTGACCGTGTCCTCTACGTTGACCTCGACTTACATCACGGGGATGGTAAGGTTCCCCCTTCTTGTGGGGTCCTCCCCAAAACAGGAGGTGGCTGAGGGAGAGGGAGCTGAAGGTCTGGAAAGAAAAGCAGGGAAGGCCTGCAGAAGGCAAGGCGCTCTGCCTGGAAATGGGTTTTCACAAGTGGAAGCAGTCGAGGAAGTGAATTGCCTTAGGATATGAAACTCTGGGTGGCAAAGCCCTTCACCCATGGCACTGCCTGCTTCAGAAGGTCAAAGGGGGGGGGCAGAAGGGGTTTTTGAGCCAGGCACTGTCTAGATGTCCTCAAGGGTTTCTTCCAATCCTTTGATCCACTGGTTGTATCCTGTGGCTTCCAGTTGCCAGAGAAGTTGGAGTGCTTTCCTTGGCTTCAGTCCCCTTCCTTTGCCTGTTTTTAGACTTTTTTCCGTTGCATCTCTCACTTCTTTAATGCTTCCCAGGGCAACTGGGCCTGCCTATGTCCTGACATAATACAGGTAGTCCTCGACTTACAGCAGTTCATTTAGTGACCATTCAAATTTACCGCTGCACTGAAAAAAGCGGCATTACCATTTTTCACACTACTACTGCATCATCCCCAGGGTCATGCAATCAAAATTTAGGTGCTTGGCAACTTACTCATATTTATGACCGTTGCAATGTCCTGGGGTCATGTGAATGGGAAAGCCAGATTCACTTAACGGCTGCAATGATTCACTTAACAACTGTGGCATGAAAGATGGTAACATGGTGCAAAGCTCACTTAAAAGTCTTGCTTTGCAACAAAAATTTTGGGCTCAATTGTGATCTTAAAGTGAAGACTCCCTGTAGTAGAAGTGTTGCTTGATTAATGACCTATCCAGCGACTGTTCTCAACAAGTGGTACTTGCAACCAGTCCTCGCAGCTCTGGCCGCCATCAGGCGGTCCCCATTGTGGTCTCTGCTGGCCTTCAGGGAGCAAAGTCCCCGGGTGAGCCGGCCACGGCATGTCGGTGGAGGTTGGGATTGCTCTGCCTGGGAGGTGGGGTCACCCGAGGTCATGCTTTATGGCCGTCACCTCCCAATTGCCACTGTTAACTGAGGACTCCCTGAAAAGGCCCCAGTGTCGGCGGCTGAATTCGGATGGGAGTTGGGCGAGGCCAGGTGCTGCACAAAGGAGCTCTTTGCTGTCTGGGCAGGTGTCGAAGATGCTTTCAGCTTCACCTCCAAAGTCATGACGGTGTCTCTGCACAAGTTTGCCCCCGGATTTTTCCCAGGCAAGTGATTTCTTTACCAAATAAGATTCTGCCTTGTGGGATCCCCCTCACTCTGCTGCTTCAGGGGTGGGGGATAAAGGGGGAGCCACCCTTGCTTTTACATGTGCTAACCCGAGCCTTTCCGCCTACTCAGGGACAGGAGATGTGACAGAGGTGGGCTTAGGGAAGGGGCGCTACTACAGTGTCAACGTGCCCCTTCAGGATGGCATCAAGAATGAGGCATACTATCAGATCTGCGAGGCGTAAGCACCCGCTCGTCCGGGCCCCTCTGCTGAGTGGGCTGTGCAGGAGGAGGAGCTTCTGCCCATGGGAGGGAAGAGCCGAAAGGGTGAATGGGCCCATCCCTACCCCGGAATCCAAGCTGCTGACTTGGCTTGCCTTGCTTGCTCCTTTGGAAGTGGCTTCCTGGACGGCCAGAGGAGCCCCTCAGAGTTAGGAGATATGGGGGGGGGGGCTTTCTCCTGGCAACTGTGTTTTGTCCTCTTTTGGGGTGGTTCCATCGCACAGTGGAATTCCACCTTCCCAGGCCCTTGGCTTTTTCCGCCCTTGGAATTGATGGCAGGTTTAGTGCAGCTTTTTCTGGCGTATTCCAGGGCGGTAGCTGGTTTAGAATCTCTGCCTCCTGCTACCTTTGTCCCTCCCTGGGCTCTGCCCCCCCTGCCCCCCAATAGGGCAGAGGATCCTCGGAGGAGTCCAGAAGGAGGGATGGGCGACCCTCAGCAGGGGAGAGATGGGTCCAACAGCTTCCCTCCCTGTTTCGTTCTCCAGGGTGCTGAAGGACGTGTATGCCGCTTTCCGCCCGGAAGCCGTAGTCCTGCAGTTGGGAGCAGATACAATTGCGGGAGACCCCATGTGTGCGTTCAACCTGACCCCGGAGGGGATTGGCAAGTGCCTAAATTATGTGCTGCAATGGCAGCTGCCAACCCTTATCCTGGGGGGAGGTAAGCAAGCGAGAATGCAAGTATCAGCCAGGCAGGCGCAGGGAAATATAGATTGGGACGGAGCCCCAAAGGTCAGCTGCACTGATCAGTCGGTTTCTAAGCTCCGGATGAAATGCTCATTCTTTTGAAATTCGTAGTGGGAGGTGCTTCAACTTGGGGCAGCCTGGAAACTTGATTTTTTAAAGTCAGATTCTTAAGATTGGATAGTTAAAAATGAAATGGCCCCAGTGCAATGGTTTACATCAGCTTGCTGGGTCAGTGAAGTGTCTTGAATCAATTGCGCAAGTCTTCTGTCTGTGTCACTGAGCCAGTCATCTTCTGAAGCTGCGTGATGCTTTGTGTGTTTCTAACTGGGACCGGAACCGAGGGGGTGAGGCAAGTGCTCTTCACTTTCTTTTCCCTTTGCCCTCTTCCTTATGTGGTGTGGTGTCTCGTTCCCTCCTGGAGACAGGAGGCTATCACCTTGCTAACACTGCCCGCTGCTGGACATACCTGACTGGAGTCATTCTGGGGAAAACGTTGCCCTCTGAAATTCCCGATCATGAGGTAAGGCTCAAGCCCCCTCCCTGCTCCAAGCACTGGAAAAGGGCTGCTCTTAGTCGTGGACTCCCTGTGAAAACAGCCTCCGCTTTATTTGTCTGGGGTGGGTGGCCGAGAGGGCTTAAGACACCTGCAATACACATAGGATGATAGACGTTTGGAGGAACTCACTGCTGCTCAAGGCCGGGGCTGGGAATGCAGGGACAAAGCGGGAGGCCGGTCCAGGGCTGCCAGGTATACCCCGGCGGCCCCAGGCTGGCTCCTGAGAAAAGGCCTCCCTCTCCTCGTGGAGCAACACCAGTGCTTGTTGGGATATGCTGGAGGGGGGTGGAGGCGCCAGGGTTCCTCCCCTTTTTCCTTCAGCCTGACCTTCCCTCTTGGGCAGTTCTTCACAGAATACGGCCCTGACTATGTTCTGGAAATCACTCCAAGCTGCCGGCCAGACCGGAATGAGCCTCAGCGGATTCAGGAGATCCTTGGCTGTGTGAAAGGTGGGCCCCCTGCTCCAGTTTGGAGGCTGATCGGAGGGTGGGCCCCGAGGGCTCCAGGAGGAGATGGGCTTAGCATGTTCTCTCTTCGCAGGACACCTGAAACATGTGACTTAGTGGGGAAGAGGGTTCCCTTCTCTCCAGAGCTACTGTACCTGGGAGTAGCTGTTAAAGAGTCCGCAGGGAAACTGCACAGAAATGCCAGTGGGGCATCGGAGTCCCTCAGGCTGCAGCCCTGGTCTTGTTTGTGCCGATTGGAGCCACAGGGTGTTAAAGGAAGCCTCCCAGCAACACAGCCCGGACTTCCAGCCTTGTCCCTTGCAGAGGCAGCTCATTCTGGAAGGAGAGGGAGGCCCCGGACCACTTCGACTACCAGGAGCACAGCAAGATGAGCTCCTCTCTGGGGGTCTTTTTTAAACAGCTGTTTGCCTTGAAATTAAAAAAATGGGATGACTTTACCCCTTGTCCTGGTGTGTGTTCCTTGCGTTCTCCTTGGACCAAGTCATGGCTGTCAGACTCGTGGCCCAAATGTGTCATGCGCTGGCCATGCCCACGCCTGGTTTATTGAAGGGGGGAAAGTTGCAATATGTCGTGTGACGATGCGAGTTTTTACACCCCTGGACTAAGCTGTCAATAGCGTTTTCCAACTTGTGGCAATGAGTCCCACCGGTTTCATGAAGCAGAGTGAGCCTCAAGATTCAGTGATGGGAGGGACAGGGAGGAAAATGCTCTGGTGATTTCATAAAACCCAATGCATCTCCCCCTTGCTTTGCTTCTCCATTTCCCAGTGAAGCACCCTCCAACATTGTTGCCAGGTTCCCTGGGTGGCCCTTCAGGCTCTGCAGTCAGCTGCGCCTGCCCCATGCCCAGCAGCAGCGGCCTGGCTGGGTGGGAGACGCTGCAGACGGAAGGTCCAGATGCGTCTTGCCAGTAGTGGCCACGAAGAGCCCCCTAGCCAAGTGCATTTCGCATGCGCATGCGTGCTCTGCAGGGAGCTGCATGCGTGCTCTGCAGGGAGCTGCTCGGCGCGGGCAGGTGGAAGTGATGGAGAGCATCTGCTTTCGGAGTAAGAACCATCGTGGCCGCTTGGGGGAGCTGCTCGCTGTGGCCTCCGACACTTCCTGGACGCGCGGAGCCGCCGTACTTCAGCCCGGATATCCGGTCGGGAGTGGAAGCGGCGGCCCTTTCTCGGCGGAACGCGGCCATGGTGAGTACGCGGCTCTTGGCTCGCACCTCCCGGAATCCCTCGCCATCCGTCGGCCTGCTCTGAGCGGAGCGCGCCGGTTGGCGGCAGGAGGATCGGCCGGCCGGCCGGGTCTCGCGCGGCGGCTCTTTGGCAGCAAGCGCCCTTCCCGCTGCGGGCGGGAGCCCCTTGAAGGAGCCCGCCGGTCCCAAGGCCAGAGAGGCCGGGACGCTCCCGCACTCGCCCCCGGCATTCCAGCCCAGGCATCCGGGCAGGGCGGCTGCGTTCCGGGGGCAACCGGGGGATGGAGCCCGAAGCGCCTGGAGGGGGCTCGCCTGCTTTCGCCGACCTCCCCTCCGCGGCGCTTCTCTGACCGCTGCTTTCCGCGCCTTGCAGGCTCGAGGACCCAAGAAGCACCTGAAGCGGGTGGCCGCCCCGAAGCACTGGATGCTGGACAAGCTGACGGGAGTCTTTGTAAGCCCGGCCGTTCAAGCGCGCTGCGTTGGGGGGCGGGATAAATCCCTGTGGCGTGGCCCGAAGGGGCCGCTGGCGCCGCTTCGACTCGGGCGCTTGGTCGGTTGGAGCTCCCGAGCTTTGAGCTGCAGGGCTCCTCCTTGCATTCTTGCTCCAAACCACAACTTCGATTAAAACAACACCCGATTCATGAGCGTGGCCTGCACTGAGCGGAGGAGGAAGGGAGCCCGCTGAGTGTCGGGCTTTCCCCACAAAAAGCTGCCCAGGATTGAGCTTGTGAGCATCTCTGCTGTGTGGATGCCTTGAAAGGGGAATGCCAGTAAGAGTCCCATGCACACTCTGCCCCTTGCGCTCTTCCTGGGAAAGAGCTAAAACCATGGCTGAGCACTGTCTTGAATCCCCTAGGGCGAGGGAAAGTCGGACTATGGTTCAGCTATACAAATGGAGGCTCACTCCTGCTGTCTTGAAATGGCTTTGTGGGAATATTGTGGCTCTTGTGTGACTTTCCACTGTCTTTGTATTTACAGGCACCCCGTCCATCCACAGGACCCCACAAACTGAGGGAATGCCTCCCACTTATCATTTTTCTCAGGAATAGGCTTAAGTACGCCTTGACTGGGGATGAGGTCAAGAAAATCTGCATGCAGCGGTTTATCAAGATTGATGGCAAAATCCGCACCGATATTACCTATCCAGCTGGATTCATGGGTTAGTGAAAGTTAGTTCATGCTGGTCTGTAGAGGGCAATCTTAGATTAGAAGAGGGAGAAGTGACCTTTTGATACTTCCTTAAGGTTGCTGTTAATTCTAATAAAATGCTTTGATAGAATCCATTTGACAAATAATTTATCCAGCATAAAATAACAGAGCTCACCTTCTCCTGGCTAGGGTATCCTCAGTCGTTAGGTCTCAACTTCTGTAAACCAGGCCAGTTTCTGGGTAAGTGGTTATGGAACCAACCTGGACCATTTCCATTATGCAGTTGTCTTCATTTGCTTCCAGTCTTCCCCAGGTGGGCTCTGACTTTCTTCTCTTTGCCTGGATACTTTGCTGTTCAACTTTTTGTCTTTGAGGTGTGCCACGTTTCACTGTTTAGATCGCAGAAGAGTCAAAATCTCTCCTGAGATCTGAAAAAGGAACACATCAAAAGACAAAACCGTGCAATGGCAAAGCTCTGTGTGCAGCGTCCTTTCTCTTTTGTAAGCTAAGGATGGGTCTCCCAATGCCTTGGTTTCCGGTTAATTCCTTGGCCTGCACATTCTTCTCATCAGATGTGATCAGCATTGAAAAAACAGCTGAGCACTTTCGCCTCGTGTACGATACCAAGGGACGCTTTGCTGTTCACCGCATCACACCAGAGGAAGCCAAGGTAAGCCTGCTGGCCAACCAGGATTGGAAAGACGGTATTCCTTGATTGAGAAACTGAATAAATTTCGATCAGAACAAATGTGCTCTGAAACTGGGACTTTGTTGCCCATAAACATTTGTTCTGATGTCTTCTGCCAGACTTAATTATTTTTGTTGCCTTATTTTTGGAGGGTGGTGACTAAAATTGACCTCTGAACTTTCTGGATAGCAGATGTGTGGGGAAAATTCCTTCGTTTCTTGAAGTGCGTCTTGCCAGTTTCTTGCTCTGAATGTTTAGAGGAACTGGGGAGGGACCGTCCTCAGAAATGGTTTTTCATGCTAGGCCTTGAGTCCAGGATAGACAGATTTGTTGTGATGCTGATACAATTTGGGGATTTGTGATACAGTCAAATCTGGTGAAAATCTTGTTCTTCGGACCTGCTCCCCAGCCCAAAGGATTAGTGGAAGCTCCTTGATCCCCTCCAGATCCTCCACCATTTCCAGCATGTTGCCTGAGAGTGGTCTGAAGCATCTGGTGGGCTCCAGGTCACCTCCACTGCAGGGTCTGCTTCCTGGCCTAACAGCAGTTGGCCAGCAGATCAACATTAGGGGAAGGCGCTCTGCTGTCCTTTTAAAAGTAATTCAAGTAATTCTCTTGGTTGTCTTCCCAGTACAAGCTGTGCAAGGTTAGAAAGATCTTTGTGGGCACCAAAGGAATTCCTCACCTTGTCACCCACGATGCCCGAACAATCCGGTACCCAGATCCCCTCATCAAAGTGAATGACACTATTCAGATTGATTTGGAGACCGGCAAGATTACAGATTTTATCAAGTTTGACACAGGTTTGTTTTTAAGTGACTTTAACTATGGGATGGTCAGACTTCTCTGGGTGTCTGACTTTCAGGGGTTGTAGTTTTTGTCTTGAAGGGTCTGCCATGGAGAGCAAAATACCTGCTCTTTAGATGTGGGCAAGCGGCAGCTTTTGTGGAATAGTGTCTGTGTTCCTGAAAGCCATGCTGGGGCCCAAAGGTTAGCCTTTGATTTGAGAAGTGGGATGATTGTATGTGCAACTTCTTACTATTCTTCTTTTCCACCTGCAGGCAACTTGTGCATGGTGACCGGAGGAGCTAACTTGGGGCGTATTGGTGTAATCACCAACCGGGAGAGGCATCCTGGTTCATTTGATGTGGTTCATGTTAAGGATGCTAACGGCAATAGCTTTGCCACCAGACTGTCCAACATCTTTGTGATTGGAAAGGTAAGCTGCTGCCAGTGGTTCTGCAGTGCATGGTAGAGAACTGGCCAGGCGTTCATCACAGCGACCTCCTCAGCAAAGACACGGACAGGAAGAGCCATTGTCGGCCTTCCTGACTTGCGGGGAAAGGGCCTTCATCTGCCACCCTCCTTCCCTCCTGGTTGAGCAGCTGTGGTTTTGGTTTCTACCTGCCAAGAGGGAACTTGTGCAAAAGATGCATTCTTAAATCATACAGTTGCAATTTTATGATTTCTAAATTTTTATTAAGAATTTGATAAATTATTTGATAAATTATCAAATTCTTAATGTCAGTTCAGAACTCAAAACTATTCAGTATACCTTTGAAAATTAAAGTCTAAATATCCTGAATATTTCAAATATCTTTGAAGAAAGGTTGCTTGAAGGTTTTTGCAATGGGAGAGAGAACTATTTTTAAAAAATAGTTGGGGCACAAGTGTTCACAGATGGAGGCATTAATGGCCAATGGGATTAGTTAGATAACTTCTTTTAGGGCTAGACCTTGAACTAGTATTAGTCCATCTGGTGAGAGCTGTCAGCTTGATTATTTTCCCCTATCAATAATTTGCTTTCTCGGTTTGTTAGATTGTATCCCTCAAGTTCAGTTCTGTGTGTTTGTTAAAGATGCTTAATCTGAGAAACACTGAAAACCTCAGTGATCTGATCCGTGCTGATCTGGCAATTCTGGGGTTGGTCCAGTGACTTTCCAGAGATAAATCTTGCAGAACTGGAAATGGATCACGGCATTCTGGAATACCTACAATCCGTTCGGCTGGGCCCAAAAGATCATTATGCTTCCGAAGGAAGATAGGATGTTTTGATTCTAGCATTCCCAGTAATGGCAGGGCAACGTATTTCCCCCCTGACGCATTTCCCTTTCAAACTTCAGGGCAACAAGCCTTGGATCTCTCTGCCTCGTGGAAAGGGAATCCGCCTGACTATTGCCGAAGAGAGAGACAAGCGGCTAGCAGCTAAACAGAGCAGCGGTTGAGCCCCCGAGGTGCTCCAATCCAGGTTGATTTCCGGTTTCATAATAAACCTTTTCCATACTTCTCTCTGGGGTTTTCTCTGCTGGTCTGCCTTGGCTGTCCTAGAGCCTCTGTGTGCTCTGCAGTAGAAAACAGGACACGGGGAGCAGGAAATTTCACAGGCTTCGGTCCTCGGGGTTGCCTTCAGGCCAGGGTGCCTTCTGCTGTTCTCATGTCTCTTGGGTTAGTGGCCAATTCTGGCAGAGGTAAGTTTTCCATTAAATATTTCTGTCCCTTACAGGGAGTTACCTGGGGCCTTTTGTTCCTATGCCCACAAGAGGGAGAGGGCTCTAGGCCGCCATCAGAGCCCTTTTAATCTGTTTTCTCCGTTCATAAAAGAAACAGCCAGATGTGCCAGGAAGCTCAGTCTGTAGATTTTATGAACACGTGTGTAAGTGTGTGAAGGGATCATTCCAAAAGCATTGGAGAAATGAGGAAGAAGAGGCACTCACTGAGGAGATTGTTGTTGCTACAGTGGTTTTATCCTTAGCAAGTCTTGCACGTTTACTGGGTCAGCTCTTTCTGGCAGTTCTTTATAATATCTTTTTACAAAAAGGATCTTGGTTCAGGCTGCACAAGGATTTGAATCTGGGAATAGAACAACAAGACTGGTCCTGCATTCCAAAAACCTCCGAGCTGAGATCTTTGGGGCTGCAGATGATGGCTTGGGAAGGTTGACCAGAATATCCCGCCTTCACTGACTTCCATTGTTAGCGGGGCCGGCCGCAGCCCGTTACGTTCGCTTTGGTTTGCGTCCGGTGTTCCCCTCGCTGCGTTCTAGATCTAGGCTTTGCAGTAAACGTCCGACCTCGGTGTGCTCGGAGTCTTCCGAACATAACAGGTGCTCGGAGTCCTTGGAGGCGAAGCTGCCAAAGTCGCTTCCGCCAAAGTCGCTGTCATCTGAAAATGGAACACCAGAAGCTCGGTTGGTGATTGGCAGCTGAGCGCCCCACATGAACCCTCCACAGGGGTGGGAGGGGCCAGGCGCTTCCCTTTGGCCGCTGTGTTGGATCAATCGGTCACTGTTCTCCAGGGAATCCGGGGGTCGGGGTGGGGGAACCTGTTAAAGCCAGCAGTAGCAACCCGGACCAGGTACGGACGGTGCAATTTGCAGAGGAAGGCCAAATTAAGGAAAGGGCTGGCAAGGAAAAGCTTTCAGAGGTTGCAACGGTAACAGAAAATAGCAGTGGGGGCAAATCAGACTCCCTTGGGCAAGAGGATGTCTGAGTTGGCAGCAAAGGGCTCGGGTGTCTCCGAGGGATTCTGGCAGCCCAACCTTGTATTAATGAATGACCTTCCTGAGCTAACTCAAAATGCTGTGTGCTGGTTAGAGCTCGCTGGCTCAGCTCCTTAATTCTTGGGTGGATAGGAGCTCACCAGAGTTGTAGGGCAGAGTAAGGGGTCCAAGCAAGCCCCAAAAGAAATAGCAAGGTGCTCCATGCTGCTGCCAAGGCAAGCCTGGTGGTGCCCCTATTGCTACAGGAAGGGGGGCTTCTTGGAGGCCTCCCCTTGGTGGGTCAGGCAAGCGGAGCTGAAGAAGCTGTGGGACAGCAGCCTCACCCATGTGCTTCTGCAGGCTCCCAGGGGCCGAAGAGGACTTGCTGTCTTGCATGGCCCATTCCAGCGTATCCACCGCATCGGCCAGGGCGGCCTCCTCCGAGTCCTCAAAGTCCCGGGGCTCCCAGTTGTCCTCAGAAGCTGCAAGGAGGAAAAGAAAGTGGGTCAGTCTGGGCTGAGACAGGTCCTTCATTCTCTGGAGCTGTTTCCAGCCCAGAGTCTTTGGCTCTTTTTAAGAAAGACTCGGCTCCTGGCAGGATGCCGGGTTCAAAGAGCAAAGTAAGAAGGGTGCGTATGGCTTTCTGAGGCCCGATTTGGCCCCTTCCTGCCCAGGGAGGCCTGGTCCGGTAAGGGGCTCAACATGCTCCTGCTTGCCACTCTGCATTGGGTTGGTTGGGAGCAGGGTGCCAGCCAGTGGGCATCACCTGTGGCATCACCTGTGGGCAAAGCTCCCTGTATGTAGGCTTGGTGCCCTGCTTGCTTTTTCTTTAGGAAACGTCTTCTCAAGGATGCCAAACAACAGCCTTTGGTCTCCCACGTTATTGACAAGCTGGCTGGGGCTGTTGGATTAGAGCAGGGGTGTCAAACTCAAGCCCCGTGGGCCAGATCCAGCCTGCTGGGTGCTTAGATCTGGCCCGCGGGGCCACCCTGTAAACAGCAAAGCACCTGCCCGCAGTGCCTCTGCCAGTGAAAACAGCTTGGGAGGACC
>JANHGC010002756.1:36847-54101 GCA_027560395.1 Boaedon fuliginosus | reverse complement strand
ATCTGATTACAGAAGCATCTATATTTCCCTTAAAGAAACAAAATAAAAATCTGTATTTCCTATCAATTTTATAAATGCTCTATAGGTGAAACAGGATGATTTGAAATGTTCTGGAATCTCACCCTCGGCTTATACTTGAGTCAGTAAGTTTTTCCAGTTTTCCTAGGTAAAATTAGGTACCTCGGCTTATATTAGGGTCAGTTATACTCGAGTATATACGGTACTTCTGATTAAATGTTTACATATGCCACATTTAAAGTTACCATTTTTTTTTAAACATCTAGTAAACAAGTGGTAGCAGTAGAGATAAACTTGAAATAGTTTTACAGTTTTCATTGAGAACCCATATTTATCACAATGAATCAGTTAAGTCATATATGAACAATTAATTCTGCAGAATAAGAAAGCATCACACACGTTACATTTCTTATGTTACATTTCTTATAAAATTATAGAATAATTTTTAATTCTTTACATGACAGATCTTCTAATTTCATCCTAGAGTCGCAAGTTGGCCATGTTTTCCCATGTAAACTCTTCTGGAACAGTTCAAAAAAGTGTCAGCACCTGAAAACAGGAAATAGGAACCACTTCTGTAAATATTACAACTACTGAATCATAGAAATGATGGCTTATCTCCATAAAACATTCACAGTACAGCTGATAAGTATTTTCTGTATTAAAGATAGCACATGACATATTTTAAAATAATAAAACAACAAAAGCAAAAGTGTATTTTATATTGGGATAAAATGTGAGGGTAGATATTTTATTTATAGGATATAGTCTTGCTTCTCCAAACCAAATAGTTGTGAACACAATTTCTTTTTATGGATATTATGTATTTTAGGTGTTCCTTTAAAACCCAGAAAGGAATTAAAATTTAGTGAACTTCAGTCTGGCGAGCTGGAAATTAAATGGTCTTCAAAATTCAATATCTCCATTGAACCTGTGCTCTATGTGGTACAAAGAAGATGGAATTATGGGATTCATCCCAGTGAGGATGATGCAACAAGTTGGCAAACTGTAGCACAGGTCAGTATTTTTAATAGAATCCTATTACCTTTAAGATTTTCCTTAATATCATTTTTGTTAAATCAGAGATTAAATATTTTGGCTGGTATTAATTGCCATCATCAAATATTAAACACACCCAGGACCTTTCATAGTGAACTAGGGAATTCTTCCTTTGAAGTATATAATTTTAAGTGTTATTGCTATCATGCTTAATTTGAAAATAAGTCATTGCAACTTTCAGTCTGCAACTTGCTAAGTATGTGGAGCAACACATCTCTTATTCTGGTAGAAACATATCAGGTAATTCTGTGCTTTAGACTTGAAAAAGATACCAGTCTTCCCCATTTTGGTCTTTGTTGCATACGTTATAGATGTATTTGTTTTATTCCGGGAACAGAATGGAGGCATTTCCTGCATGCACCTGTTCTTTTAACTCTGATTTGGAACAGGGTTTAATAATGTAAACTTTTTACAGCAAGACTAGAATACAAACCTCATTTTCTGTGGTCTTCAGTTTAGGGGGATGTGTTAAAGGAAAGACTTGGGCTTGTTTGCATGCTGACTTGTAACAGTAAGATGTCCAAGATTGTGCGTGTGTGTGTGTGTTTGTGAATCAGACAGTATGCATATTATACACATAGAGCCGTAGTGGTGAACCTCTTTAAGGCTCCGTGCCAAATGTGCACACACATGCGCGCATGCATGTGGCCGCATGACCCTCTATCCCCCTTCCGCGTGCACGCATGTACATGACCTCTCACATGCTCCACCCACCCACTGCGCATGCACGCGTGACCCCCCACGCTTCCCCGCCACCCCATGCATGCACACGCAATCCCCCGCGCTCCCCCCACCCCTCAGCAGGCAGGGAGACATAAACAGCAGGCAGGGAGAAGAAGGCTCCAGCGCAGCCCTGGTGCCTTCTTTTCTGCCTACTCCTGTCCCCTCCCCACTTTCAGCATGAGTTGATTCTTCCTCACACTAAAGAGTGGAGGAAACGGCAGGGCTGAGCTGGAAGCTCCTGTCCCCTTCTTGTCAGCCCTGGTGTCCCCTTCGCTCCATAGCATGAGGAAGAATCATCTCACGCTGAAAGGGAGGAGGGGAGAGGAGCAGACAGGGAGAGGGCTCCAGCTCAGTCCTGCCATTCCCTCCGTGAGGAAGAATCATCTAACGCTAAAAGGGGGAGGGGACAGGAGCAGGTTTCCCTTGACCGGGGAAATGAGGCGGGGTATAAATCCAAATAAATAAATAAATAAATAAATAAATAAATAAATAAATAAAATGCAATTTCCTCACCAGGAAGGCGAGGGCTGGAAGGTTTCCGTGGCTCCTGACCTAATCTCCGTTTTGGCAGCTTCTTTTAGGTCTGCCAATAAGCTTCATCCTGCTTGGTGGGGGCTGCCTCAGCCCCAGGACTGGATCTTAAAGTCCAAGCATTGGGGGGCGGGCAGTTCCACTCCTGCTCTTTCTCTGCAGCCCACCAAGCTGCTTCTGCTCTGTAGGGCCATTTGCAGCTGAACCCCAGCATGCCAGGGAAAGAGAGGAACTCAAGAGGCTCGTGGGCAAGAAGGGGCCCTTTGCTGAAGAAGAGGACTCCTGAGTAAACATATAGTGGCCACTAGGGAGGAACTGGTAGGAAAAGGTCGCTTCTAAAATGACTGCTCGACACAGCACATAACGCTGCTTCCATTGGAACCTGGGCAGCTCCAAATCCCGTAAGCGGTGACTGAACTGCTGAGAGTTGTGCTCTGAGTGGGTGGCCAAAGAAACATTTTCCCTCCATAAATTTTGTGACAGGGTTCCCCCCCTTGGCATATAAGCCTGTGGACTTGGTGGGCCGAAGCGTCTTTTTTACCCATCAGTTCCTCAATTCTTCCTGGACCTCAAGGGAGCAGCACAAATCTAGAAAAGAAAGATGGCCCCACGGTGGTCCTCCTTATGAAATACGGCCACCCCAAATCCTATCATGCTCAGCAGTGGCACATTTCCCACACCTTCCTTTTGTATATCTGAGCATCATGCAAAGTTTGCCAAGTTTCTCAGCATGGCATTTGGAAAAGGAATTGAGGTGTGTCTGTTCTCCAGAAGTTCCCAAGGAAGCCATCCGCAAGACAAGTCCTGCTCAGGGCTCAAGGGGCTGCTTGGTGGAACACTTTGTAGAGCACCCAGTAGAAAACATTGAAGAGCAGAAAAGTGAAGGGGAAGACGGCCCGGGAGACGGTGTCGATGCGCTTGGCCCGCTCCAGGTAGCGCCTCCGGAGCATTTCTCCTTCCCGCAGGAGGGAGGCTGGCACGGGCGGGCTGTAGATGGGGCTCTCCGCGGCTGCCCCACTTTTCATGTGCTGCAGGCAATGGCCCAGTCCATAGCCCTGGAAATAGAAGCGGCTCTCACGGACCCCTTCTTCTTCCTGGGCAGGGAGAGAAGAGCAGTGGGAGCTGGTTGATCAAGCACTAGAGGGAGCTCCTTTCTCTTGGCAAAGGCTGAAAGGCACAACAGCTTCCAAGAGGAAGAAGCGCAGATGGGCTGGCGCAGACCCCAAGGGAAGCCCCCTTGCCTTCCCAGATGGCGTCAGCAGAGGGCCTGCCCAGCATGCTGCCGTCCTGAACTGATGCAGCCAAGCAGCCCTGAGGCTGGGCGAGGGGCAAGACGAGGGAGGAGCAAAACCAAAACCAGCACAAAAGAGGGCATCCTTTAGGAACCACTTGCTTTAAGAGATGCTGTCCAAAGTGCCAGCTGTTTCTGACAAGGCAGAAGAGCTTGGCATGACAGGTGCTTCTCCACCCCCCTTCCAACCAAACCCAGGGCATGCAGTAAGCACTGGGCCCATTACCTCCCCGTGGGATCCCCCCTGCCCAAATCTTGCTCACCATCCTCTGCCGCCGTTGGCTCCGCCGCAGACGCAGGAGCTCTTTATGCTGGCGCGAGACAAAGTTGACTGCTGCATATTCCAGCAGGGCGGCAAAGACGAAGAGCAGACAGACAGCCATCCAGATATCAATGGCTTTGACGTAGGACACCTGCCGAGGAGAGGGGCATGGGCAAGAGGCTCCCAGCCTCCTTGGCTGTTGCCTAAGCAGCCCCCTCCCCAACTTCAGCACTGCTTCCAATAGTTCAGACCATCTATTTTTCGTGGAAGCCCTGCTTCTACTGCAGCCCCCCCCCCTGCAAAAGCACCAAAGACTTCCTAAAGCACTTCTCGTTTGGCACAGCAAGGCATGATCCCACCCTCATGCCAGGCAGGCACCAAGATGCCAGGAGTGTGGTGGTTCTCCTGCGGTGAATGTTATGTAGGGCTTTGTCTTGCAAGGACCAGGCATGCCCCTCCCCCTCCCAGCTGCCTGGCTTCCTGGTTTAGAGAGTACCAAAAGACCCCTCAGATTGGACAGGCATTAGTCCAGAATGGTCTCGGGTCTCCTTCTTGAGCAGGGAGTTGGACCAGAAGCCCCTTCCAACTCTGTTCCTTGGTTATTTTGCCCCCAAATGAAGCCAATGATGGCTGCAGGGACTTCAGCTGCTTCTGGACAAATAGGAGGCCGAGGCGAAGCACTTCTGGCATTTGTGGTTTGCCTCCTAGTGTTGCTCTGGGGTTGAAGAGTGCACACTCACACCCAGAGGTCAAGTCCCCTCCCCCCTTGCACCAGCTGGCATCTGATTTTCTTCAATAAGACCCCTTGGCCACCTGCCAAAGGTGTAGTTTAACAGTGGCTTTTTCCTTTGGAAATATAAATAGCCTGAACAGATGGGAGGCAGATGTTAGAAAAGGTGGGGAGGGTGCTTCCCCAGTGGGAGTTCTCTTTGTAAGCTCAGCTTTGCAAATGCTCAGGTCCAGGTGGGGCTGGAAATCTAGGAAGGACGTTTTTCTCCTCCTTTTGGTAAGCCAGAGATAGTTGTGGGAAAGATTCCTTGTTAGGTCTGCAGTGCTGGGCATCTCAACCTTACTTACTTCCATTTTCCCCAGTTCAAAATACCCCCTTGATGCTACTGGCCTTAAGGGCAAACTGGCTTGTTGTGTTGTTCCTGCCTCATTTGCTATACAAGAGGCATCACAGAGCACGGTATCCTTGCAGGTGGCACAAAGAAAGGCCTAATTTCAAGGGGACATTCCTGAGCTTTATAACAGACTTCTGAAGATGCACAGAGACAGGGTTCCTCAGAGACCCCTGGCTCTCCATGGTAGCCACTGGGTATGTGGCATGTGCCTACATATCCTGGCTCCCATGTAGGTCACGTGGTGGGATAGGGAAGGTATCCTCTGCTCTTACCAGGGCAACCTTCCTGGGGTATGAACGTAATGACTTCCAGAAGGAAGTGTGCCAAAGAATCACGTGTGTGAGGAAAAGAATGCTCCTTGCTTTAGCTCAGGGATGGAGATATTTAGGATCTTCTCTTGGCTAATTTCATGCATAATTTTGAGTTCCCCTTGACCAGGGAAGAGAGGTGGGGTATAAATCTAATAAATAAATAAATAATAAATGCTGCTGTTTCAGGGAACAGCTGGAAGCAGCATAAAGGGGCCAGCTGAGCATAGGAGGGCTCTGATATGGCCTCCCTGGGAAGCCCTTGGAAAGGAAGCGTACTTCCTGCCCACCCAGAGACTTCTGGGAAGAGGATCCAGGATCCCTGCCATGGCCCTGACCTTAGGCAAGGATGCCCGAGACCCTGCACTCTGTGTGGTCATGGTCAGCACGGTGGTAATGCCAAGCCCCACCCGGGCTGGGGCAGCATCCATGTTGATCCAAAAGGAGACCCAAGAAAGGATGACAATCAGCAGGCTTGGGATGTACATCTGGATCAGATAGTAGCCCATCTGCCTCTCCAGGTGGAACTTCACTTCGATGCAGGTGAACTGCCCTGGAGGGAAAGAGAGAAAGGGGTGAGCTACAGCAGAGCCTATCACCTGTGGACCCATTTTCCAGAGGGGAATCTTGAAAGCAGAGGAGAGACTCCAATGGAGGAGTGCTAAGGGTGGGGCAGCTGATGCATTAAAGCAATGAACTCTCTGGCAGAGCTGCTGGGGAAGTTATGGTGGCTTTTGAGGGGGAGAAGGTAATGGATGTGACCTAGGATGGGAAGGGGCAAGGGAAGAGGATACCTAATTCTGTCCAAGCCATGATGGCAGATGGAAATAGTCAGAAGCAAAGGGTGAGAGTAGCAGGGTTGCTGGGCAAGATCTGCTTCATTCTCCAGCTCGCTGGGCTCCTCCCTGAGGCCAGGGAATTGGGTCTAGGGGGCTCCAGTTGCTGTTACAAGATGTTGCCAGGTGAGCATGCAACTGGCCACCCGTATCCACAATCTGACTGAGTATAAACTTCCCTGGGACTTGGGTTTGGCCTGGACCACTATCCCAGGATAGGGCGAGGCAGCAGTGCTCCTCCAGGAGGCCTAATGGCTTTCCCAGACTGTACTTGGCAGATAACGGAGTGAGACCCTCTGACCCCATGTGGCCTGGCTTTGTTTAAATGGGTCAGTAAAAGCTAGTTCTCTCCCCAAGCCTTGGACTTCATATGGAGTGTTTGGTTTTCCGCCTGTGTGTGTGTGTTTCCTTTTTACCCTCTTTGTATCATATTGTTTTACTGTATGCTTGCCTAGAGTTGTGATAGAGTCAGTGAATGGATGGATGAATGGATAGATGAATGAATGAATGAATGAAGGGTAGTGCCACAGCAGTTTTCGAGGCAGTCTGCAAATGGGGCCTCTTTAGCTCTGGGAGAAGTGTTGAGCCTCCTCCCACCAGGCAGATCTGGTCACCTGTATTGTAGGATTTGGTGCAATAGCCCAGATCTTTCTCATCCCGCAGAATAAACTGAGGGAGCGTCAAGCCTTCAGCCACCTGCACAGCCTCCTGCTCCTTCTCCCACTCAAAGATCAGGTCATTCATGGTATAACCAACTGCAAGACAAGCAGAGACAGGCAGCACAAGGAACCCGGAGAAGGGGCAGAGCAGAGCCACCCACCACTCTACATAGAGCCAGCCCTTCTCTTGCCCCCTCTCTCCACCTTTCTTTGCTCCTCCAGTGTGCAGGGACGATGTACACCTGGCGTTCCATTGCTCAGCTTGCATGATGTGCCCATGTAACATGGCTTCCAACTCCATCTTTCTATTGGGCCTTCCAGATCCCTCCTTACTGAACCATCTGGAACTTTTTGACTACCCCCATGTAGCTATGGCTTCAACCCAGGTTCTGAATCTGTGCAATGCTCTGAATTATACACCAACCACCCTACAGAATGGTTAAGCCACAACATTCATGCAAGATTACTGTTAATGAAGCTCAGCATATTGTGCAAATCCAACTGCTATACTTAATTGTACTGTGTAAACCAGCCTACAGCTCCTTGTACCTATAACTAATTCCCATTGCCCATCAAGTGAGCATTACAGGAACAGTGGCTATTACATACAGCACCAAGGACTCTGTTGATGCTACAGTTAAATAAAAGTACCTACAGCTCTCCAACTGCATGGTGCATATCTGAATGTCCATAGGGAAGTTCTTGAGATCCATAGGGCAGGAAAGGATAAGAGTCAGCCTTTGGGGAAGAGAAAGAACAAAGTCAGACAGGACCATGCTGAGCCATATTTTGTGGGTAGTTAGGCTGAGCAAGATGACGTTGAAGCCAATACCTAATGCTATACAGCACACCCCCATTTCTGAAAATGCGCAGAAGCTTGTTGTCTGTAGTGACCTCATGGAAGTTGGCTCCCTTCTCATTGGCAAAGAACAGGTCTGGCTTCCAGATGGAGTCCAGCATGGAGGGGTCCAAATCTAGAGAGTCGTCAGGGTATTCCCAGTAAGTCAGGCGGGGGTCATTCCAGTGCTGCCGCAGAAAGACATTGACCCGATAATCCTGGAAGAGCCAAGAGAAGCGACATGGGTGGAGCCAAGGTGAGAGAAGGCAGGCCTGTTGGCAGCTGGGAGAGGAACTGCAGCAAAGGAGAGGTGCCTGGTGGAGGGGGCAGAGAGAGGCTTAGACAGGGGAGTTGCAAGGAGCGGAAGTGGGCCCAGCACAGAGTGGTTCTTTGGCTCTTTGGTTGCTCTTCCTCCTCAGGCCCTCGCTTGCACTCCCGGGCCTCCAACCGCTATCCCGAAACAGTCTTCTGAGGCCGGAGTAATCAGGGAGAGGTGGCGCCTGTCAACTGGGTCCCTCCCACTGCTGCAGCTTCCAGAGGCCAAAGGGGCTGTGGTGTCCGGCTGGGTTCAGAAGGGTGGGCGAGCTAAGCCTTACCATGGTCGTTTCTGTGACTGAACCAAAGCTGTTGATGAAGATGTTGCATGTCACATTGACGGGTGGGCCTGTGAGGAAATGAAAAGAGGACTCGTGGCTGGCATGTTGTAAAGCTATTGAAGTCTGATGATGGGTCCCAATCAGACAAGAATGTGCGAACCATTTGGTTGGATCAGACCAGGGACCATCACGGTCCAGGGGAGAAGCAAATGGCTTTTCCAAGCAGAAGACATTCACTACCTCTGCAGTTGTAATCTCAGCTCCCCAACCCAGACTGGACATGGAGTCTTCAAAAGCAAGAGCTCCCAGCAGAGCAGTCGTGTCCTCCATGAATTCATCCAGTCTCTTCCAACAGCCACCCATGCATTTATCCCCTGTATGAAGTCAGTGGCCATCACCCCATTTTGTGGGAATAAATTTCACAGCTAATGATGCATTGAAGGAACAAATGCTGTCTTTTGCTCTGTCATACATCTGCTCCCAGTCAGCCTCATAAGGTGTGTGCGTGTGTGTGTGTGTGTGTGTGTGTGTGTGTGTGAGGGATGGTGTCTAATTTTCAGGGGTGGAGAAAACCAACTTCTCTCTGTCCAATTTCACCATGTCATCCATGTTTCCTAACACCCTGATTACCTTTCCCCTCGGTTGCCTTTTTTATGTGATTTTCTTGAGGTGGACAATCCCTAAAACTGTTAGATGGAAAATCAGGCTAGTGGTCTTCTGAATGCAGAGACTCCTGCCCTTCATAAGTCTTTCAGATAAACATCCTAATGTCTACGTCTCCTCAAGATCTCAGGCAAAGGTACGCAGCAGCTCCCTGGGATCTTCCTTTTGGGTGAGTCAACAAGAACAAAACAGATCTTTCTATCTCCAAGCAGTTGACCCAGAACCACACCATGAAGCCCAACTACCTTCTCAGCCACACATAGCATCCTCTCCAGTTGGTCCCCGGGGGGAGGAGGGGTGCAGTGGTGAGACCGCTCTTCTATTCCAGGGTCATCATGCTTTCAGAGCACCTGCCTTAGCCCTGAAGGAAAAGATGGGCCAAAGCTCTTTGAAAGGGCACTTCCCTCTGGGGGGTTGGGGGTGTCCAGGGGTGCTTCCCTGGAAGGTGCTTTCTGCAGCAACCCGGCCTCTCCTTTCTCAGAGTGAAGCAAGGCAGCCAGGAAGCTTTGCCCTCATCCGAGGCGCCTCTGGCCCTGCCAGCTCCTGGGACGGTTGTGTGCAGAAGCTCCTCTAGGTGCTGCAAGCCCTTCGCAGGCTGAAGAGGGGATAGAAAAGGCCTCTGTCTCAGGGCAGTCCCGTTTCACCCCTGCCGAGAGGAATCCAACTTGCCTTATAGCGGCTCAGACGTTACCTTTGAAGTTGGGCCTAATGCGAGCATCATAGCCAGACGTCCGGCCCATCAGCTTGTCTAGGAAATCAGAGGGAGACATCGGCTGGGGGAGGCTCTGCAGGGCCGATTTGACTTCTTTCCCTGCCACGAATCTGGGGGTCGTGGGGAGGAGAATAGAGCAGGGGTCAGTCTGACAGTTGTTCCACACGCACACGCCTTCTTCATGGGACACACACCAAGCAGAAGGCCACGTGTGACCTGGTTAATGTATTTAGAGTGTCATGCAAATCTAGAACTTTAAGTTTCTCCCAGTTAGGGTTGCCGTCTCCTTCTGCAGCACAAGGAGGGATTTTGGTTTTCAGCAGAGACCACCTGCTAGGAACGACCCCAGACAAATCCAGATGGGGAGCAGGTACAGATAAAACTCCCCCACCAGAGCTCAGGGTTTGGTGTAATAAAGACTGCCACAAGCACTACATTTGATTGTGGAATCATTTGGCTTGAGCAGACCAAACAAAAAGCAGGTGATCAGGACCTTGGACCACAGGGCGATGCCTTGTGGGCTGCCCACCATAGGGCCCAGCATCTGTGTGGCATGGAAACACTTGTTTCAGCCTTCATGGAGAAACAGGCACAAGATTCCCTCTCAAGAAATTTGCCCAGAATTCAGAGGGCAGAGCTTGGCTAGTCAAAATGCTTCAACCAAACTGCCACTCAACAGACTGCTGAAACCAATCAAGATTGCCAATGAAATTGCATCAGCTTTCTTCTGTTGCCCCAAGAGCTGCACTCCTGGCACTAGGCATTCCACAAGGCCCTTGAAAAGCTCACCTCGGTGGAGCTCTTCACAGCCCTTTTCCTATAGGGTTGCAGGGATGTCTTCCTCCACTCTGTTGCCCAGGCAAAGAAGCACCTCAAGGCTCCACCAAGTCCATTTTACACCCAGATCTATCTTCAGCCTCTGAGATGAAGGAAGTGCACATGGCCATTTCCATCCCCCCCCAACCCTGCCCACCCACCTGCACCAGCCCATAAATTCTCATTTCGTTTTTTTCTAGCAGTTTCAGGAGGCCTAAGACATTTCTTCTAAGACTAACCTGCTTCCCACTTTGCAATCCTGGGCAATTTACTTTAACCTCTGAAAAGAAAATGCCTGTTAAAATACAAAGAAGACCAGAGAAACAATCTGAAAATTTTCCAATCATAAGAGCAGCCTGGAAAGAGGAGCAAAGACGCCTGGAAAATCTGAGGGGAACCTGGAGCACAGGAAGAGTCATATATCTTCCCAGAGCCAAGCAAACCCAGCTGGGTCAGAGTCCAGGTGGCCCTAAGAGGTCTTGCCCACAGAAGGTGGGCACCCCTGGAGCTTCTGTGGGCTTTTCTAGGATGGCAGCTCTTCACTTTTCGGGGACCAAACTGTGGCGCTCATTCATCAGTTCACCCTGGAAACAAAGGCTCACCACGTGAACCGCGCACAGCCTGCTGCTTCATCACCAGATACTTCCTGAAGAAGAGCAAGACACCCACTCCTGAGCAAAGGTCACCAACATTCATGGCCGATCGCGAAGCCGAGCGGGGAGGGTGAAGGGGCCCCCTTTCAGAGAGGCTCCTTCGCCTCGGGAAACTGCTGCGCTGCTCCGGGGTGGCTCCAGAGCGAGTCGGACCCCGTCGCGCTAGGGCTTTCCCTGCGGGTCCATCGGAGCTTCTCGATTGCTCGGGGGAAGCAAGCGGAGGGTTTGGGCAAGGAGGAGACCTAACCGGTCCCCGCCTCAGGAAGGAAACGCCCGCGCCGCACGTGCAGCATCCCGGCCGGCCCTCCAAGAAGCCAGGCTCCCCGCCTCCACTCACCCGAGGAGAGCGCCCTGCAGTAGCAGGAGGGGTCCTCCTCTCGTCCCGCGGGCCCGGGGTATCATCCTGAGGCCAAAGGGGCGGAGGCCGAAGCGGATGGACGGCGAGATTCGCGGGGCTGCGAATCCGAGGCGTGGCGTGGCTCTCCAGTCCGGGGAGACGTGCGGGCATGTCCCGCTGCTATTCTTCCGGGCAGGGTTGGGCGGCGGCGGCAGCAACAGTGCGGAAGCGAGGCGTCCGAACTTCGGCCAAGCCCGCCTTGCCGGAGCCCGAGACGCTTGGCTCACTTCTCCCCGCCTCCAGCGGGGAGGGCGCTGCCCACCCACGCGAAGGACAGCCCCGACGGCCGACGCTTGGCTGCAGTTCTGGCAGCCTCCTTCCGAGAGCCAACTTCGGGCTTCTTTGCGGGCGCTCAGCCTCGACGGCAAGCGAAGGAGCGGGGCATGTCCAGAGCGCCCCTTCTGGCCCGGCCCGAAGGGGATTAAGGCCGAGGCTTCCTGAAGCCACCCGCAGTTGGGGCGCCCGCCTGCTGCGAAGCTCTTGGTTCACCTCCCAGGACGAGCGCGGGAGCCCCGGCTCTCCTGAGGAAGGGACCCAAGCGTCCCACGCCGAGCGATGGGAGAACGCCTCGACTAGACTGGGCTGGAAGGCTTTTCCTCCCTTTCCAGAAGCTTTCGGCCCGTTTCTTTTGACCTGGCAGTGGCCGGGCTTCCTTCTCACTGCCAAAAATGAGTCCAGAACTTCCTCAGTCGATCACTTTCTGATGTAGTGCTGTGTTCACACATTACTCATTTGTTCCTTCAGATTATATACTGTTCACCTTAAAGTCAACAATCTGTAATTAAAACGAAGAGAATTAGTAACATACAAAGCTGGAAGACTCTGCCTTGTCACTCCTAGGGAATAAAATGTTGAGGCCTTTCTGCTTCCAGACTCTTTCAAAATATAATAGCATGGCATATTCCAGATATCTGAAGGTGCTGATTTTCAGCCTGTTTAGTTTTGGGACGGCTTACCCATTTGCATGGGTGGGTCAGTGCTTTGGTGGATTAAAATTATTGTGCCAAGAACATTGCCTAATTCTGCATACCGTAGAGGTATTATGATGCAGCTAATGTGTGAAGATGTAACAGCCTTTCTAAACTGTGGAGGGAGAAGGGAGCCAGACCCACCTTGGAGACTATCCCCTTAGGAAGATAAGTGCAAGGCAACTTTCTGAGGGAACTGGGAGTCTTGAGTTAACATCCCTGCTTAAGGGTGGGAGACCTCAAGGTCTGCAAAAATGTCTTTAGTGAAAGCAAAGAAAGGACAAACTTCCCCATCCTGCTCAGTGGCCAGAAGGTGACTGGGCCATTGGGAATGGCTAGGGCTGGAATAGTAAAAAGCACAACTATCTACTTGGAATTCAAACCCCCCCTCCCCCTGGAGCCTCTGGCCACCAACTCCTAATCTTTCAGTTGTTCAGGGAGGGAATAATAAGTAATAAGAGAAAATCACTCCCAAACCATAGGGGACTCTGAAGAGAGACAGGAGCATTTGCAGCAGTTCAGGTGAATTCCAAAAAAGATTGCAGTGCTGTTTGTTCCCACTGCAAGGCTAAAATTAGCAGATGACAGCAGGACAATCATTTGTCACTTGGGAGGTGGACCAGCAACTTCAGCTCAAGGTGACAATCCCAGTGGGCCACATGCAGCTCTGGCCCCTCTCTGCCCTTCCAGTCTTGCAGTTAGTAGAAGAAATGCTTAAAGCCAGGCCAAGAGAAATGGACAAGTGTCCACTGGCACCTGCTGTACCCTGCCCTTGCTCCTCGGCTTGCTCTGCCCCACCCAGCCAGTCTGGGGAACAGCAACAGCAGCCACTTCTCTTGGGTTGCACCTCATGGTTGAAAAATGGGAAAAAGAAGGCATGAAAACGCCTCTCTGCTCCACCCACACTGGCCTCCAGCCATGGGGAGGTATGGGGCGCACCTGCCAGCCCTGCACGCTCTCACAGCCTTCAAGGGCTTCAGGGGGACTCCAGCAACTTTTAGCAAGTGGAAATTCCTGGAAGTGTGCCGCTGGTGAAAGTGCCACTTGCCTTGGGCTTCCAGCATCTTTATTTTAGTGAAAAGGAAGTTATCCCACTGAAGAAAATTGCTCAGAAATTGAATTTCTAAGAAAGGCTTCATTATGGCATATGGCTATTAAACATGAAATCCCTATGATTGGTCTTGGGCTGATCAAATAACTTAAGCAGCCATTTTGTAGGAATATGTTCTCCTCTCATGTCCCACCTATTCTGGTGATTTGAATCCTTGGGTCCCTCGGATTTCTCTGCCCAAAGGGGTTATTGTAGGAAAGGTGAGGGGGTGCTCTGGTGCTTAGTTATTGCCCCCCCCATAGCCCTAGCAGGAGGATGAGTGTGGAGCCTTACATGGGGGAGACAGAGATGCTCTGTCCAGGTGTGAAGGCTTCCACTGTTTCCTTCCTGCTGGCCAATGCATGGGGGGGGGAAGCACTTTTATTCCAAGGGGTGGGGCACAATCCCATAGCAGAAGAGGCCACCATGGGTGCCACCTGAGCAGGACAACCGCCGTCCAATTTACCACAGGGCAGCCAAAGACACAAAAGGCCCTGGATAACCAGCACAGGTGAGGCCTGCACCTTGCTCAGTACTACCCCCAGACTGCATGCCCATACCCATTAACAGTGTCTGCCAGTGCCGTGAGCCCCCATGGGTGGGAGAATGAGCTGTTTGACCCAGGAAGGCAGCCGCAAAGGGTGTGGCGCCAAAGCTTTTGCCTCCTCCTGGTGGGCAATCCTTCCACAGCAGAAACCTCTCCCTGCACACCCTTTTCCATTCAAAAGGCAGCTGGAGTTTGATCATAGGGGGGCCCGTGGCTGCACTGATCAGCTCCTCCCCAGAAGAGGCAGAGTGGGATCATGTTTATTCTCAGAGGAAGCCCCCTTCGGGAGTCTGCTGGGTTGCAAAGGTAAGGGTGGACATTGTCCCAAGACTCTTTGACCGCTCCCAGTTGCTCCTTGCCTCTTTTCCCAGCGTTCTGGCACCACCTTGGTCCTGGGTTTGCAAACACAACCAGGCAGCCTGCACAGGGCTCTGCTGACGAGGCATGGAGCATGAAAAATCTGCTCTTTCTCACCCTGAGGAAGGTCATTCTTGGTGGAATCACACACCTGTCATTGCGTTTCTGCAAGATTACCTGAAGAACAGCACCTCTTGCCCCACCTGCTGTTTGGAATTCAACACCATCCAAATGGTGCTCTGGCCGTGTGAGGACAGGTCTTAAAAGCACCACTGAGTCTACGGAGGGTCTCCGTCATCCAGGTCATGGTTGCCACAATGGTGCTTTTTCAAGAGGCAACTGGACTTTGTTTTTCCTCGAAGATGTTCCTCTTCTCTTCTCAGAACTGAAGAAGCTTCTTGGATGAAAAGTGAAATGTCTTCAAGGAAAAACAATGGAAGTCCCGTTGCCTCCTGAAAAAGTACCTTTCGGTTTTAAAATCCCGGCTTGGAGAGGCAATCTTGGCCAATATCAGGACTCTTTTGCTCTGCCCTCAGTTCGGAGCTAAAAATACTCAGGTGGCTTCAGTGGGAATTGCCTGCAGGCTCCAATGAGCCAGAAACAGTCAAATGGGGCCTGAGCCAAGTGGGAAGCAGCTGCCCTCAAAGACACGAAGCTGCAGATGCTTCTGCCTGTGTGGGACTTTGCTGGGACTTCTCCGAGTCTTCTATCCCGCCCCATAGCCTCTCCTTGCTGCCCTATAGAGATGGAATGGACCTATGGCCTTTTCACTGAAGTGAGTTGATTAAGTGCAGCCCTGCTCTGTACAGGGAGCAGGTAAGCCCATTAGTGCTTATCTCCAGTCCAGGCAGATGTGACCCGACTTGGTCTTCTTGCATCTTCTGCCTTGGGATTTTCTCATTTGGACAGAAGTCCAAGTAACGCAGGGTAACAGCAAAGCCACGAGAGACAAAGCTTGGGAACTGGAGGAGGCAGGAAACCCAGTGGGAGGAGCCGAAGGAGGGGTGTTTGGAAAGGCCTGCCTGTGTCACTGCCAATCTCCCTGGGCCACAGCCTTGGGCCAAGAGTACATTGTCCAGGGGAGAAAGAGAGGTCTTTGACCGCAAAGAGCAACCTTCTCCTGTTCTGCTGACTGCCGGAGGATTCTGCTGCATCTTCACTTTTCCAGGCTGAACTTTCCAAGCTTCAGAGCCTCAAAGGAGAGCGGCTGGTGATTGATAGAGGAATCTTCCTGATTTGCCACCCTCGGGATTCAAGAAACTCTGTGTCCACGGTTCTGGCTGAATCCTCTCGTTGGCTACGGACCAGCTGGGGTCCCTCCAGGGCTGGCTTCTGCCAGAGGTTGCCACTGCCTTGATTGCAGAGGCTCCAACCTATTGGGGCCAGGGAGCTCCCCTTCTGGCTTGAGTTTATGCTTGCCCTTTGAACGAGGAGCAGGCAAGCTTCCTTCAGATCTCAGGACGGAGGTCCTGAGCTTCCTCCCTGTGTGGAGCTCCCAAGGTGGCCTGGCAGCAGAGAGGTTCTTTCAGCCTTCAGATGGGAGACCTTTTCACGCTGGCCCAAGATCTGACTGGAGAATTGAGATCTCCTTGATGCCAGACCGTCTCATGGACAGTATGGCTCTTCCCTGAAACGATCTTTCCATGCCAGGGTGTTGGTTTTGAATCCTGTTTGCTGAAATTCTGCTTCCTTGCCCGAGCTCATACAAGAAACTGAGTTACAAATTATGTAACCTTATTTTGGTTTCAGATGTTGTGTGAATCCAGCCACTGTAACTGGGTCACCAAATTGATTGGTTACAATCAATTATAACTGATTATAAGCAAAGGATTGGCAGGAATGGAGGAAGGTCCGCTGTCCAGGGAGCTGTAGAGCCCTCTCATCATGGAGGGAGGGATGGATGGAAGGAGGGAGGGAGGGAGTAAAGGAGGGAGGGAGCCTGGTCTCTCTGCCCCCCCCCGTCTTCTCTCCCTCTATTTTAAGTTTCATGCCAGCAGTGAAGTTGCCTCTCAAGGCTGCTTGGCAGTGGGAGTCTGAAGGCCTTCTAGTTGCCATGGCAATTTGTAAGCCCCAAGGATGGAGGAACCAAGAAGAGCTGAGAATCTCCATGGCTGCTGTTGAAATAAGTCTGTCTTGCTCATTCCCCTTTCTCGTTTTATTTCTGCCAAAAGTGTCTAGTGGTGTGCCACGTTCCTGGAAGATGCAATTGAAAAGGTGTGTGTGTGTGTATGTGTGTAATTTTTGTGCCACCTGGAGTCAAGAAGAAAAGGAGGGCATCTTAACAATCCACCCCCCCCCCCGGCCCTTTTGCCATTCCACTGTTCACCAAGCTCAGCTTTGCTTATTAAATAGATGGCTGTGACAGATGCCTTCAATTAAAAGACAACCCGGTCCTCCTTCTCCATCCAGAAATGAGGGACGAGCCTTTGCAGGAACGTACTGATGAATTTAGTCATCTGTCAGAGAAAGTCACTCAGACCTGGACAGACCTGGACTCTGACTGGGCAAGTGCTACAGAGTTGCTGGGGGCAGGTCTTAGTCCGATTGTTGGGATGAATTTGATCCTGTTGGCCCTGAGGAAGTGAACAAGGCCATGGGGGCTATCAGCTTCTCCTCCTGTTTATTGGACCCGTGACCCTCCTGGCTGGTTTCGACCAGTCGAGAGGTGACACGAAGCTGGTTCCAGGCAGTTATAAATACCTCCTTGAGAGAGGGGTTCTTCCCACCTTCCTTGAAAGAGGCAGTGGTGAGACCCCTCCTCAAGAAGCCTGCCTTGGACCCAGCTGAACTAAAGAACTTTCATCCA
>JANHGC010002756.1:25709-36747 GCA_027560395.1 Boaedon fuliginosus | reverse complement strand
AACATCTCCCTGTCTTTGTTTTCCAAATCCGAGCGAGCTCTCTTTCAAAAGGGAGCTTTCCCATGAACGCTGCCTGGGTGATTTTGGGCCAGTCCCGCTCCCTCAGCCCAACCCACCTCACAAGATAGTTGTGGAATAGGAGGAGGAGGAGGAGGAAGGTATGTTAGATAGACTCACTGTTTTGAGTTATTTGTAAAATAATGAAGCAGGATATCAATCAATCAATCAATCTCATGCTGGAAGCAGATTCAGCAGAGTTGAACAGTCCTTCACCTTTACTTACAGTTTTTTGCTTGGATATTGAGTTTAGACAAAACCCCAAAGGGTCAGAAGCCCAGCATTCTCCCCACAGAGTGGCCAAGCAGGAGCTCCCCCGGCAGGCCAGGTGATCTGGAATGTGGTCGAGCCAGCCCGGCCTCTGCTGTGCCCAAAGGGGGCTCCATCCACCCTCCTGTCACCATCCCCCTTGTTGGCGCAGGGCCCCCATCTTTGCATATGTCCCTCCTTGCTCCTGCCCATGGCTCAAAGTCTTGAGGTGGGCTCCCCAGCCAGCCCTGCCGGGCCAATTCCCCTCAGCACCAGAAAACAAGCAGCACCATCGCCCTTGTCTTCAGGCTGGGGAGGGCCCTTCTTGTCCCCTTGGGACTCTCATGGAGGAAGCATTGCCCACAGACAGCTTCCTCCCTTGCGTGAAGAAGATCACCTCCATTGCAGGAGCTGCAGAGGTGGGCCAGGCGGAGGCACCTACCCGGAACTTTCTCATGGGTGCTCAGGCTTCCAACACCCCCTTCCCAAAGGACAGCGGGAGCAGGTTCAGCCGGACAACCCTGAATGAAGCAATCCAGGTCTCTGGCCGGAGGCTCCTTCTTCACTGGGGCCCTGCTCTCATGGCGCTTGTGGGACAGGTTGGGGGAAGAGGTGGAAGGATGGGGGCACTTGGGGTTCTCAAGTGGCACGATGGCG
The DNA here is from genome assembly GCA_027560395.1 of Boaedon fuliginosus. Classification (NCBI taxonomy): domain Eukaryota; kingdom Metazoa; phylum Chordata; class Lepidosauria; order Squamata; family Lamprophiidae; genus Boaedon; species Boaedon fuliginosus. The sequence goes on along the minus strand of JANHGC010002756.1, from coordinate 35,784 downwards.
ATCATGAGCCTTTTGGGCTGCATGGAGCTTATCAGATGCCAGTTCCAAGTGGGGCACCTGCTGGCTCGGGCACTTGTTCTGCACCCCGCTTGAGGAGAACAGGGGAATGCTGGTTCCAAGAAGGGCAAAGAAAAGAGGGCCCCGTTGTTCTCAGCTGACCCCCCTTCCCTCCCCAGCCCAGGCAGAGAGAAGAGTGCGGAGAACAAATCCCCCTTGTCCTACGTACCACCCAGAGATCAGCACAGCTTGCAAGGCTGACCCTTGGCCCCAGCAGCTTCTGATGGCCTCATTCTTCAGGGCTGAGGAAAACACCCAGGGACAAAGAGGGAGTGGAGGAGGAGGAGGAGGAAGAATGGGGACAGCGCCTGGAGGGAGGGGGGGCAGATGCTGAGAGATGGCCAAGCGAGGGAGGACTCTTCTCGGTCTCGTGGGGGAAACCCAGCCACCACAGAATTGCCACTGGAGGCTATTTGGAGTAGGGTGGGCTTCTGCATTGTGTGGAGGATTCTCAGGTTTACTGTTGTATTTTTTGTAATATAGATAATATTAGTGAAGTGCCTGAGCCAAAACCCCAGAGCCAAACACATCCACCACCTTCTGGTCCTCAGAATCCCAATCTGGATCCAGCTGCACAGGCGAGGTCTCCAGGTAGCTGCCCTTCTCTCAATCTGCCCTCCTGAACCACACCCCCCTCCAATCCAAAGCAACATGCTTCTCCTTGGCTCTTTGCCCCAGATTGGGGTCCCTGAAGCCCAGAAACTGCAGCCTGGCGAGGAGCTCTGTCCCACTTCTCTAGTCCGGGTTTTCTTCTTCCAGATGGAGCTTGGAGTTCTGAGTGAGCTCTCGGCAGGCAGACGAGAGCGGCTCTTTGAGAATTGAGGCCAGTTTCTGGCCCAGGGCAGAGGGAAAAACTCCGTCTTGGCCTTTGCCTGTGTGCATCACCAACGATCAGGCATTTCTCCTCCCTGCCAGTAAAAATGCCAGAGGGAGGGCATAGCATGATCCAATTCAGAGGAAAGGCCGAGTCCCATGTCCTCAGGTAGATCCCAGGAGACCTTCCAAGGTGGGGGCTAATCAGTCAAGGGCCCCGAAAGTCAAGCTACACCTTGGTTTCAGCTTGCAAGGCAGCTGTGTCTGTGTGACCTCTTGCCAGAAAGACCAAGCGGGCACCATCTGAGTCCTGGACCCGCAGGGCTGCCTGGCGCCATTAGAAGTGGCAGCCATCAAACAGATGGGAAGTTAAAACGAAACAGACACATCAAGGTTCCCAGATTCTGACCAGTCCAAAATTCAACTTCTTTGCCAGGCAGGGAAAAAGTCAGTACTTGGTTTAAATCTTGCTAAATGTCAGGCAACCTGCTAACTGTTTTTACAGCCAGAGGTGTTGCCTCTCTCCCGCAAGGACAATAAACAATGGGGACGTTGTTCCCAGAACAAAGTCTGCTTGAAGGACTCTTTCTTTTTCAGCAAGTGTCACTTTTAAGACCAGCAGAGGAAGGAAGAAAACTAAAACACATACCTGAAACCAGAAGAAAATTGTCTGAAAATGCAGAAAGCCCCTCAAAACCAGCAGCCCCCAAATGCGTGTCCCAGAAGGGGGAGGGGACCCCCTGCCAAAATGGTGCCAGGAGAGGTGCCCCCCCCAGCCTCTGGTCCTAAAGACTGTGGCCCTTTTCCAAGGGAGGTTGTTGGCTTCCTTCTTGACCTCCCACCTACAGGAAAAGATGGTAAGGCCAGTCACTGGCCAGGAAGCAAATATGTGAAGGGGATAATGTGGCTTTTAGTGGACGTGGCTCTGGCTAAGTTTTTGAAGTTGGTATCCCTTGATTGATATCTCAGCTGGCTTTTCTGAAAAAAGTGTTATTGGCCTCTTTGAATGCCCCTTGGGAGAAAAGCAGGATGCAAAACTAAAAACGGTCCTTTGGGCACTTTTTGTAAAACTGGGCAGTTTCTCTGGAAGCACGTTCTGCTCTGTCTGCCCCACCGCCTCCCCACCCCAGTGCTTGCCGTTCAGATTGATCCAGGATTGGTTGCCCCACAGATTTGGATCCAGTCTCAGCTTCTTGACTTGATGCAGCCTTTAAAAGTGACCTTCTCCGCACAGGGCAGAACACTTTAACAGATGCTGCTGCTATTGCAGTCGCCAGAACTAATGGGCCATCTCTCTCTCTCCCACCCTTCTCTGCCCAGGTTTATTAGAGTGCTGTGCCAGGTGCCTGGTGGGAGCCCCCTTTGCCTCCCTGGTAGCCACGGGCCTGTGTTTCTTGGGAGTAGCCCTGTTTTGTGGCTGTGGCCACGAAGCGCTCACGGGCACTGAGCACCTGATCGAGACCTACTTTTCCAAAAACTACCAGGACTACGAGTACCTGGTGGATGTGTAAGTATTCCCCTCTAGGGCTGCGTCCTCTGGGCAGGGCAGAGCAGGGCAATTGTGGCCAACCAGAGGAGGGAGCGGGCTTTGCTCACAGATCCTGGACTAGTAAGGGCGGAGTGGGCATCAAAGCCACTGCTGGAGATCTCTATGGCAACTAGGGCCGCCTGGCAAGGCAGAGCTCTAAAGCGCAGCAGCCAACTTTGCCTTGGAGGGTGGGGCGGGCAGAATCCTGTGACCCAAAGCCAAGCTCTGCCAGAGTCTCCTGTCGGCAAAACAAGGGACTCCCCTGTTGCAGGTATGCCTTTGGGCAAAACCAGGCTGCTGTTGGAACCAGGTGCTTTGCAAAGCCAGGCTCCTGGTGGGGAGGGGCTCTGGATGGGGCCCATGTCCTTCTCCCCCCTCCTGAACTTGGCCTTCCATCGCAGAATCCACGATTTCCAATATGCCATTTACGGAATCGCCGGTTTCTTCTTCCTCTTCGGAGCCCTCCTCCTGGCCGAAGGCTTTTACACCACCGGCGCTGTCAGGCAGATCTTTGGCGACTACAAGACCACCATCTGTGGCAAGGGCCTCAGCGCTACGGTAACAGGGGGCCACAAGGGGAGGGGTTCCAGAGGACACCGTCAAGCTCACTCTTGGGAGCTGGTGTGTCACTGTTTGGGCAAATGGCTAGGACATCCTGACAAGGTGATCTATCCGCAGTTTGCGTCTTCTGGGGCAGGTTGGCTGGTCTGGGCATGGGCAGAGAAGCATGAGACTGCAGCCCTGGTCAGCCTGGTGGCTGGTCCTGAGAAGGCTCCAGGCACAGGTGGAGCAGCTGCACTGGAACAGACCATGTCATCTTAGAGAGAAAACCGCACAGGACGGCAGTTCCCACCCCCCAGCCCTCCTTGCAGCCAGGTGAACGCTGCCCCTCCTAACACTTTCTCAGCTGTCCCCTTGACTTCAGCCTTTGCCCGCACTAATTGGTTCACTCAGCTTACGGGCATTCCCTGCAGGGTTCCCTTCCCTCCCCTCCCCTCGTGCTCCCCTTTTTGCAAGGAAGACCCGGAGGACTGAGCCCCAGCTGCCTGGGGATATGGCCCTGTCCTTTTACAACCCAAGGCTGACTGTCGGTCCTGGGGCCCTCGCCATGAAGCACTCCGGCTGGGGTGTCGAGTCACACCAGGCATGTTACAGAAAATGGGAGGGCAGAGATACCAAGCGTTGATTGAGCGATGGGGAAGGAGTCAGATGGGTACTTCCGAGCAATGTTTGACCTACCAGCTAAAGTGCCTGTGGTGCTGGGCAACTCTCCCACTGGAAGCCCTGGCTTTCCTTCCTCAAGGGGCCTCAAGCAAACTCCTTCCCAGGGGGAGGGACAAAGAACAGCTGCAGGGTACAGGGACCTACACTGGGGTTGGGGGACTGCTATGGACAAGTAGAGGGGCATTTGCCAAACCAGCGAGGGAGCCAGGGTGGATCTAGCGCAGTCACAGGTATTGCCTAGAAATGCTCAGTTGCACTGAAAGAGCCCGGCAGCATCCCTGGTACAGACAAGGACAGAGCAAACCGAGTGCTGTTTTCTTTCAAGATCACTTACTTCTGCACCTCTTGGGCAAATGCTCACCCTCAGGCACACACAGTGCACCTTCTTACACTCAGCTAAATGTCGCACACGTTTCACATCCCCTCACAGATCTGCTCACCACCCCCGCCTAGAAGCCCACAAAGCGGAGCATGGGAAGGCTGGCTCCCTTGGATGGTATAAGCAGGTTCCTGATACACTTGTGCATACTGAGTGTGCCTTTCTGTGAGCATCTGTCCCAGCCGGAAAGTAGGGGGCTCTCTGCACAATCAAACAGGAGCTCAGGCACTGGTGGCTGTGATCTCTAGCCAACCAGTAGCATATTCAAATAGTTTGGCCCGGTTGGTGGGGAGCGCACTTTGCAAGGCAGAGAGGGAGCTGTCTTCTTCCTTTCAAGAAGGCTGCAGAGATGCACACAGTGACTGAAGGTCCAATGTGAAGGGTGAAAGTTGGTGAACTGCAGCCGGGTTCAGTGCAAAGCAGCTGCCGGAGAGGAAAGAGCAGATGTCAGGGATGAAGGACTTGCTAGCATTCCCTATTTTTAAAAATGCATAACTAAGGGAGCGTCTCTGCACTTAAAATGCATCGCTTACTAAATTGCATGAGGTTAGTTTATAAATCAGATTATATGGGTCACCCAGTCACAACTCTGCTCCGTGTTGTCAATTGCTTTGGCACAGCAGACCCTCAGCCTTTTGGGAGAAGATGACCGAGCATCGTATCCACCAATTGTGCTGAGAGGACCTGGGTGGGAGGGGAGAGCAAGAGCTGTGAACAGCGGGGCTGCAATCCCTGGCAATCCCACTGGGGCTGGAGGGGCCTCTCCTTCCCTTTCCGGCTGAAAGAGGTGGGGAAGAGGTCTCAGACTGCAGATCTCCAGTCTCATGCTCTTCTGGCCAAAGGTTCCAAGCTGATCCGCGATGACCCCTGCCTGTTCTGCCTGTTTCAGTTTGTGGGTATCACTTACATCCTGGCCGTCCTTTGGCTCCTGGTCCTGGCCTGCTCTGCCGTCCCTGTCTATGTCTACTTCAGCACCTGGACCACTTGCAACTCCATTGCCAACCCCACCAAGACCTCAGCAAGCATTGGCAACCTGTGTGCCGATGCCAGAATGTATGGTGAGTAGCAAAAGCCACTTTCTTCCTGAAAACAGGAGATTTCTAAACAAGACACATCCAGCCATCTAGGGGCTGTACGGGCCCAGGGGCTTCTCTGGCTCTGGTGAGCAGATGACGCCTCATCTGAGTCTGTCCCGGGAACCCAGAAGTCTCTCCCTGCCAGGGGCATGCAGGAAGGTTGCTCACGCTGGGCACCCTGCCTGAGGAACAGGGAGACAGTTGCCTTTGGGAAGGCAGAATGGTTATTTCCACATCCCGTAAAGCCTTGGTTTGCTTAAACTATGGGTTGCAGAAAAGGCTGCAACTGGCAAGGTTCATAGAACTCATTGCGCCCAAATCAAAGCACTGAATGGTTTAGTGGGTTGTTAAGCCTGGGTGTGGTTAGGCCTTCTGACTGCCCCCAGCCCTCTCCCCTGGCTCCTCAAGACGGACAGGGGAGCTCGTTAGGGAGGAGCGGTTCAGAGGGTCTCAGCCCAGGGGCTTCCCGTTTCCATGTAGTCCTCCTGGCCTGCTGGAGGCGGGCTGCTCTGTGCTCAGGACCTCTTCTGTCCCACCCAGGTGTGCTGCCCTGGAACGCATCCCCGGGAAGAGTTTGCGGCCAAAGCCTCCTCTCCATCTGCAAGACTGCTGAGGTGAGCATTTTCGGATTCACAAAGGAGTGGAGGATGGACTAGATTGGCCCAGAAAATCAAAAGAACCAGGGAGGAGGTTCCTTAAGGGGGGAAAGGGTTTTTCATTATCTGTCTGTCTGTCTGTCTATCTGTCATCTATCTATCATCTATCTATAATATCTATCTAATTTAGACACCACCTATCTCATTGTCTAAGTGACTCTGGGTGGTGTAGAAGTAAAGAAAAAAAAACCTGGGTGGTGTAGAAGTAAAGAACCCCCCCCCAATAAAGTCCACATAAAATCCACATAAAAATCCACATAAAAATTAAGTCCACATAGAAATCTGTACAAAAATAAGCCATGTTTAAAAGACCCTCAAGCCCCCCATTGCTCAGAGACATCGCCCATGTTTCACTCTTGGCAGTTGTCAGAGCCAGGTCTTCATGCTCTTCCAGAAAGCCAGCAGAGTAAGGGAAACTTCACCTCCGGGGTCAGAGAAGGAAGAAGAGAAATTTAGGTGCAGCAGCTGATTGTTGGAAGGGAGTAGAGGCCAACAGTGCTGCCTACAGACGGATGTGATTCTGACAGAAAATCGCTATGCCATGACTCCCGCCATCTTTTTATCAGAGAGTTAATCACTGGCCATTCTCAGGTTACAAAGATCCACCGGGACCTCCATGTTGATCATTTGCTCTCCTCAGCCCCTTCTTTGATAACTCAGTAATCAAAACCAAATTATTTTAATTTGTAATTCAATAATTGGTAATCTGCTGTTTTTGGATAATCCATTGTGTTCAAGACAATCAGCAGGTTGCTAAAAAAATGAGTGGAGTCACCAAACACATCTTAGCAGTTCAGGCAGCTGCTGCCTTTTAGCAAAAATCATCGTTGCGAAGACCATGGACACTCTCTGAGGATGGGCTCCAGCACGAGTCCAAAAGCTCCAGTCCCGCTGACCGACCCAGACTGGTTCTTGCAACAATCCATATTATTTATATGGATGGACAAAATGGATGTAAGGTACCATCTGGGCATTATTTTGGAGGTGGCACTCACTTTTACATGTGGACGAGAAAAGATCACACCTGCAACTTAGAATATTCAACCTGATGGGTAAGATAATCCATCTGCCATCTCTGAGGGTGGCCCTGCTAGATCAGTGAAGGCCCCATTTGTCCAGCAGTTGGTTGACCACCTAGAGAAAGGTGCTGCCTCCTTTGGTCACAAGCCAATGCAAACCCACCTGTGCTTCCATGGATGACTCTGGCCAGACCTTTAAACTCTGGGTTCAGTCCTCCAAGGGGCTGAGACCTCCTTGATCCCCCATCCTCCAGGGATCGGGGCTTAGCACTCTGTGTGTTGTTTGCTTGCAGTTCCAGATGACCTTTCATCTCTTTATTGCCGCATTTGTTGGGGCTGCTGTTACCCTTGTGGCACTGGTAAGTCTAGCCAAGGGTCCCTTTTATCTTTTCCCTTTGATTCAAGGATCAGGGTTAGGGAGGAGGCAGGAGTGTTGTAATTGCTTTCAGCCCAAACATTCGAAACAGCAACATACTCAAAGGACAGCAACGCTGAAAGGAGCTTCCAGTTAATTCACAGTCACACCTGGGGTTGTTGCTGTGTCTTCTGCCAGGAAAAGGTGTGGGCAGGGCTGGAGACCTCTAGGCAAGTGCAGAAGAAGCCTGGAGCGCTCGGGCCCATGAGAGGAGCTTGGGGGGTGTCTTTCACAGGGCCTTTTAATCTCACCTCCTTCTCCCCACTTTCTGCCCTCCAGCTCACATTCATCATTGCCGCCACCTACAACTTTGCAGTCCTCAAACTGATGGGAAGAGGCACGAAGTTTTAAGCATGAGCAAAAGAGAGAACCGTTACCTTCACCAGATGCTCTTCCTCCTCTAACTACCAGGCTTTAACCCAACCAGGCAGTCACGCTGCATCTGGCTTCCTCCTCCTCCTTTACTACCACCTGATTGCCCTTCCCCCTTGTGCCAATGAAGCAGGCCGTGTCCCAAGGATGGAGGAGTCTCTTCAGCACCGCAGCTACAGTTCTTCATGCTCTCATCTCCCTGTAGCTCTCTGGGCTCCTCCGGGACCACCAACCGGGGGCTCTCCGCCTCATACCGGGAGGGAGGGAGCTGCCTGCTCCAAAGGAAGCACAGGTGGTCTGGTCAGCCAGCTGAGCCGCCCTGAGAAAGAGAAGAGCCAGCTATGCTAGTTCACCAGCTTTCTCCTGTGGTGGCACCAGAGGCGGCAGAAAACAAAAGGTGCCCCTAGGCCAACCTCCCCATCTCATGGGCAAGAGGGCTTAGAGCCAGGATCTTCCCAGGAGGGAAAGAGAGCACTGAGCCGCTGCCTTGTTGAGCGATGACCTTGCCCAGAGCCCCAGCCACCCTCCCAAGAGCCCCGAGGAACCTGGGGAAGGGGCCCTTCTAGCCATCCTTTGAGGATCAGGTAAAGCTAGGCTGATTGGCTCCAGCTTCCTTGGGCCACACCAGCTGGGCAGAGGTCAGCCTTATCTTAGGAGCACCCATAACCAGAAGCTTCAGTATCTAATGCTAGGAGCTCCTTCGTTAGAGGAGGGGATCGTAACCCTGGGCCGTATGCTTTCCCTCTTGCCACTAGCTGTGGAATCCAGTCTCCGACCGTCACATTGGTGCTCTTTCTCTCCCAGTGACTGCTGCTTCTATCATGTGTGTGCTTCATTAGGGATCATTTGCAGAATATAACTTGTATTCCTTTCCTTATAATTACCCTTTCCAATTTCTGGCAAACTGTAAACCATCCCAGTTATATGGAGCCTCCTGTCTTGGTTACTTGGTCCAAATAGAGAGGTAAAAGAAGAGAAACGCACTGAACATTCTGGACACGATTTCCATAAAACAAAACAAAATTGCTTTGGTCTCTGTGGGAAAGGAACGTCCCTGAACTTCACACAATTATGTCAAGCGGAAAGAAGGGATGGACTGAAAGTGTCATCAAAGCTCTCCCCAGAGAGGGACTTCTTGTCCACAGAAGCAAAGCCCTAGCCGGGAGCTCTCTGACCAGCCAGCGCTGGGCTCCAGCCTTGGCAGTCTGGGTCAGCAAGGGGGGGGAGAGAGATGGCCAGGCAGGGGCCAGTTCCCTGGATGGCTAACAATCAGGGCAGCCCTGCTGAGCAGGCTTGGCCCAGGCAGCTGAACCCCACTCTGGATGCACATGTGAACAGAGCCCACCTGGAAAGCAGAAGCGAATACTGGGGGCAAATGAAGTTGTCTATACCTGATATTTCACGGTGATTGAAATGCATATAACTGGGACTTGAGCCCTCCAAACTCCCTCAGTATAAACACTGGGGAACCAGATAATAAGCTAAGTGTGTTTCTCCTTTTGAAATTCATTTTTTAACAAAGCGTGACAAATTTGTTTTTGAGACTTACCTTGCAAGATGTATTTTGTAATATTCAAAGAATAAAAGTTACGACTGTTCTGAAGAACTCTGTTTCTTCCTGTCTGGCTGCTTTCTCACCTTGCCCCCAGAGAGCCTACTTGGCTGCTCTTCTCCCTTTCCCTGGCAGGGAGGTTGGGGCAGGGCTCAGGCCTCTCAGCGGGGCCTGGACGCCTGGCCCTCCTTGGCATGGCTTTTAGAAGGCCATCAAGGCGGAACAGGCTGATGGCGTTTGTAATCTCCACAGCTCTGAGAGCGAAGGCCAGGTTTTACTGCCTGGATTCCTCTTCCCAGATTGATAAAAACGCACCACGAGGAGAGTTGTGTGCTGCAGAAACTGAAGCCAACCTTGCAAGTTTCAGAAGTCCCAAAATGGTGGGATATTGGATTTTGTTGGCTATTGAGCCAATGCTAGCGTGGAAACCCTTGGCAACATGCTCAGCATCTGTGGTGGAGGGCATGGGGCAACCTCTACCTCTAACTCTGTCTACTCATCTAATCTATCCACCCAATGAAATCTCCTATGATAAAACCTATGTGGGGGTGGGGTGGGGGGCTGTCTCTTCCAAAGCAGTACGGAGGGGTGATGACCTTCAGGCTCCCCTGGATACTGCCTGGCTCAACCTCTTGGCTCTGCAGGCTGTCTGAGATAAGGAATGGCATCCCTTGGCTCTCCTGGGGTGGCCAGATGGCTGTTCCACACTGCCACCCACTCTTCCAAGAATGCTGGGGCCTCTCCTGGGTACAGCATAGAGCGCCTTGTACCAGTCCTCTCCTCTGCCCAGAGCTGGTGGGTGTTCAGATTGGCTCAGAACCAGGAATGACCCACAAACAAGGCTCCTTCTTTTGCAGTTAACAAACACAGTATGTTAAAAACACATTGTATTTGTGGAGACCTTCTGAAAGAAGAGCCTCGGTGGCGCAGTGGTTAAATGCAGCACTGCAGTCTCTGCTGACTTGTTCAGCAGGTTGTCAGATC
>JANHGC010002756.1:0-15609 GCA_027560395.1 Boaedon fuliginosus | reverse complement strand
CGTTACATGATGTGGATTCATTTCTTTGCTCATCCACCTTTTGCCATGTAAGCATTTTATCACTTTCGTTTTCTTGAATTTTGAAACACAGCATAAAATACAAATGGAGTTTGCCTGGCCCTACTTCTCACACCTTGGACAAGAACTGGTAGATGGCAGTGGTGAGTCCCCAAGTGAGGCTTGAGCGGAGAATGAGGAGAGATCCGCCCCTGTACAGCAGCCGGGCTTTCCTTCCCCGGGCCTGCCAGACTTGAGTCATGGTGGCCAAGAGGCCGAGGGTTTCCTGCCTTCCCACTTGGGACTGCACATTGGCAATGAGGATGCCAAGAGGGTAGAGCAGCAGGGACACCAAAGTGCCAACAATACTACCAGACAGAAAAGCTGGGATTCCAACAGATAAGCTCTGTGTGGAGAAGCTGCTACGGAGGGGCTCCTCCAAGGCAAAATAGAGGGAGGTCCCCAGGCCGTTGCGGATCAGGATGAGCCCAAGGCCTCGGTAGAAGCCCAGGCTGAAGCTCTCCCCGAGAGGGTAGGAATGGAAGGTGGTCAGGATGTGACGTTTGGTGGGGAACCTCTGGACCTTCCTCCCATCCTGGAGCACATTCTGCACCCTCTCGAAGGGACAGAAAACCAAGGCATCCAAGAAGCCGGAAAACAGCCCAGCTATGGCTCTCCGGGAGCAGGACCCCAACGGCTGAGTCGAGAGGAAGCTGTAGAAGCTGTGGTAGGTGCCAAACATCAACGTTCCTTGCAGCGTCTTGACCACAAGTGGTGGAAAGACGCCACGATAGATTTGGTAGAAGCCTTCGTGGTACAGCTGGCGCACCGCTTCAGTGATGGAGAAGGCATGCAGTTGTTGGCGGAAGATGGTCTTATAAATGGGGAAGGTTGCCAGGGTGGAGAGACTGCCCGAGGCAGCGCCCACAAAGTAACTGGTGCAAGCTCTTTGCCTTTGCCCCCGCTTGGTCTCCTCCTCTTCCATCGATGCAGAGCGCCTGACTTCTCTGTGGGAAAAGAGGCAGTGCAGGGGTCAGAGCCCTGGCTCTGAAGGGTGAGTTGCTTCAGAGGGCAAGTAGGGGAAAGATTTCACCCCCTCCCAATTTTAATTAAAATTTAATTTAATCTTAGGAATCTGTGCCCTTATGTCTGAAGTTGGGCCCACAGGCGTTTTGCTAGGCAAGCTTGATTTCTGAGGTGTCCTCTACACACAGACACCCCCTTTTTGCCACCTTTGCTATTGCCTCACCTGTTCATAAAAGGCTGCTTCTACTCGAGTCTCTTTATGCTCCGATAATTAGATCTTTCTCTTGGAGCCATATTTCTGAAGCTGTTTCAAAATTGTCTACTGGACCCATTACGAAATAAAGCCAATTGGTTTCATATCCATGCTCACCAACTTCCTGTTCAAGCAGGAGTGATTCTGGCCTTCGTTAAGCAAAAAAAGTTATGTCCATTTCAGAAGCAGGAATGAGAAGCAGGTGGGCCTTTTTGGTTCAAAAGATAATTAGAAAACCAAAGTTTTAGTATTGGCTGAACGCTGTCATAAGCAAATTAAAATTAACAGGACTCCAAGGGAGCAGGTGCATGCTCATAACCTTGGAGTGCTGTTCCAAAGTTCCTGACCATTGCTGCCAGGCTAGCGTTGCCCAGCGTGAGATATTTTTCATTAAAGGTTGCTGATTCTGTCCCTGCAGCCTGTGGGGTTTTCTCAACCATAATACTCAGATCTACTCTTACCAATTCTACTGTTTTTGAAACTCCTCAAACTAAGTATTAGAGCAGTTCTTGCAGTCCTAAATATGTAAGAATGTTTCATTATGTTTGGGGATGGGTTTGGATTTTGTGGGTGCTAGAAGTTGGTCCCTACTCATCCATTCTTGGCTAAAATTAGTTTTTTTCTCTATAGGTTTGGCCTCTGTTCCTTAGCCACCACTTCAAATCAACATGGCTTAATAAAGCAGTTGAGGGAATCCACTCCTTGGAGAACTGCTGCTCCCCAGAAGGGCTCTCAGGCAACAGATGGAGGCCAATGGAAGCCCAGCCTCTTGCCCTATCCTTTGAGGGAGTCCTCAAAAGGATTGGCACCAGCCTCTCCTCCATCATCACTCACAGTATTGCAAAACCAGAGCGTGGAGGGCAGGGAAACTACATCTTTGTTGCTGTAATAAATTATTCAAATTGAGCTGCTTTCCAAACTCTTCCCCTGCAGTCACTCAGGCAGTAGGAGGGCTGAAGCAGAGTTCCTGCCCAACAACCTCTGAGTCCTCCATTGAGATGCGGTGGCGAGGGGGCAGAGATCCTCTGTAGTTCCCAGTTTATCCTCGCCCATTTCTCAACTTCACCCTTCCTTGAACGGCTTCTCCCCCAACCCTGGCCCAGGGCTCCCACACTGCCAGTCCCATGTTCCCCAGAGCCCCTTAGTCTTGAGAGTGCCAAGACCACTCCTCCAGACCCGAAACAAATTGTAACCCCCTTACTTCTGAATCTGAAATGCCCCAGGGGACACTGCATTCCTCTTCCCTGCAGCAGCCAACGGCACCTTACCTTCTTCCACACGTTTCTCTGCTCCTTTGCAGAGAGATGCAGACCTGCTGGCTGGTACAGCATCCTCCTCCCTCTGCCGAGAGCTCCACCCCTGGGGCTTCCGGTGGGGCTTCTGCAGCTGCTTCCCACGGCACTGTCAAGCTTCGCTTCGAAGTGTATTTAGGCTACTTTCATTTTGACTGCTTCAGCTTTGCCAACAGATTGGTGGGAGGGAAGAGGGAGAGATTGGAACACCTGGACATCTAATTGGACAATGTGACCTGCACTAATGGGGGGGAGGGAAGTTTCTATATTTTTAATGATACTAAATTGCCCGGGAATTACTCAGAGCTGCTTTTGCGTTCATTCTGTGCCAAAATGTACTGAATAAAGTTTTTCATAGACTGGATCGTCTCAACAGCGCTTGCTTGGTTGGGCTCCTGTTAGAACCTTGATAGGCACTTTCTTAGTGTCATGGAAGACTCAGCAGTGAATGCAGAAGCCCTGAAAGGAGTGGAGCATCGTTGGCTTCCCAAGGGGATGCCAGAGAACAGTGAAAAAGGCAACACCCTGAACTGCTGAAGGGAAAACTATTGGGCCTGGAGGGCTACTAGAACCTTAGGACCAGAGAGGGCTAGCTGGCTTTTAGAGGGGGTAGCAGTTACCGTGTTGCCATTTCCTCAGTTCTGCCTTGATAAATTGCACGGACTGATCTCCACAACTCTAGTCGATGTGTTCTGCCTTGATAGCAATACTTCCTTTTCGGCCAGAGGAAGTGGAAAGATCAGTTCCTTTGCTGCTGTCACTGAGATCTGAACTTAATTCTGATCATATCTGCAAGCTCAGGGGAGCCTCCTTGAAATAGACTCCTTTGGCCGAACCCCTGGAGCAAAGGAGGCTGCCTGTGAGCAGCGAAAGGTATTGCCTGTTCAAAGAGCTGGTTCACCCCATGCTAATAAAATTGGGCCTGATGTAGCAACAGCCCACCTGCTTCTGCCAGATATGCTATGTGATCCATTTGGGAACCCCTGATCACACCCAGAGAGCCTTTCAGGATCCCGCAAGACAGCAAGGCCCCCTAACTGTAGGCAGACCCAATTTCCAGCACAAGAAGCACTGAACTGCCTTGGGGTGAAGGGGCAGTGACAGGCATCAAATTATAGCACACACACCCCTCAACCAAGTGCCCCACCCCTCAGCCTGGCAAAATCAGCACCCTAAATAGCAGGATGCTAGCCTCCCACAGGAACACCAATCTTACTGCCACAGGGGACCAGAGTACCACACATCCATGGGATGTTAGTTTGGCTTCTTGGTTTACGTGCTGTCCAGGTTGTGTAAAGGGTAGGGGCACCCCACCCCCCTATTTCTGCACACGAGACCTTTGTCCAGCCCTGTCCTTTGTCTAGCACACTTTTCCAGCCATTTTTCCCGAGGCTACTTGTACCTCCTGGGAGAAGAGCCCATAAAACGAGAGAGGAGCTGCATGTCCTCCCCCCCAGAAGAAACGCCCTTCCACCAGCAGCATTCCTCATGCCTTGTCAGTCAATCAGAATAGAGGTGGGAGGGACATTAGAAGTCTTCTAGTCCAACCCCCTGCTCAAGCAATAGATCCAATATACCATATAGATGTACTTGGTGTGCCACAGCTGGCTTGAAGGGATACGTGGCTCGTTGCCTCATATGTGCCTCACCAAATGGGTACAAGTTGCCAGCCCCCTGGAAAGATATATCCGTGGACTGAATGTGGAGGTGGTTTTCAGTTAATAATGGCTGCTAATTTGAAAAATAGCTTGCATTGCATCAAAGGAGGCAGCACAACATGTTCGGCTCCAAGAGTGACAGATACCCATATAGTCCCAAGGACGACCTACGAGTACGCTCACCCATATCGAGACCTCCCAACTCTCCTTGATTTTCACTGCGGGAAAAGTGCTGCGCCCCAAAGAATCTTGCCGGATATGTTGTGTGTGGGAATAGCATCCAGAAAGCTCTTGATTTTTAAGGAAGAGTTTAATTCCTCCTGCTCTGAAGTTCTGAGTAACACAAACATCACAGTGGTATCCTAGGGATTCAGCCGAAGCAAAGCAGAGGCAGCAGGAAGGGCCCAAATAAGAAACAAAATAAAGATATATATGTAGGTAGATAGGTACACGCACACACGCCACAGCAACGGGCATACAATCAAGAGAGCTGTTGCTCAGAACCCAGCTGAAGTGCTGTGGCAGCAGCGGCAGCATGCCCAGGCCTTTATAAAGACCTCTGCTTTTCTGGGAGCCGCGTTTCTCCCCTCCTCAAATGCTCTGAAAACCTTGGGATGGGGATAATGGTCTGCTGCTTTCGCCTCTCAAAGGGAGACAGACCACATTGCTCTGAAATGACCTCTGCTGCTGCCAGGTAGAAAAACACACCTGAAGGCAAGTGGGCACAGAATGCCCCAGGATCACAAGCTGCCTGGGAAGACTTTAAAAGAAGGAAAGGATGGGACACTCCAACCTGCTCCTTTAGAAATGAACTGGACATAAAAGGGGTGGAGAGGAATAGGCAGGCAAGTTCCAGTCCAGGCAAACCCCAAACATGGGTGTTTTTTTGGCACAGAAAGGCCTTTCTTTGCATACTCTTGCACCAAGCGCCCACTCTCGGTCTCAGCAAAATGTAGTCCTGACCTTCCGCCACCACACCCTCCGAAGTGCACAGGGTGGATGGCTATAGATGGTGGTTCTCTTCTCCTCCAAGTTAAAAGAGGTCAATAACCTCACAAGAAGCCTAATTTGCAGAAAAACACCCCAGTCAGTGGAGAGGCTGAGAATGTGAATCATGATCTCCCTCACCCCCCTCTAACACTGAGAAGTGGAAAGGAAGAGTGTGGCAATCAAACAAGCAACATCTACTGAACTTAAAACAAATTTCGGTTTTTCAAAAAGCCACCCAAGCAGCAGCATCTACAATTATAAAGGGACATGGCTGAAGAGATAAGAGACCGATTCCCCATTGTGAGTCCGCCTGATGGCTTCAGCCAGGATCATGGAGATGTCGATCACCTGCAGAGGAAGAGGAAGCAACAAGTCAAGTTATCTGGAGCCTGCAAACTGCCCACTCTCCTTTTCTTCTGCAGCCGTACCTGGATTTTAGGGCAGTGTTTCATCTTGTCCTCCTGAGGGATTGTGTTTGTGACTACAACTGCCTCAAAGCAGGCATGGTTGATTCGGGAAATGGCTGGCCCAGAAAAGATCCCATGAGTCAGGATGGCATAAACTTTGGTAGCCCCAGCTGAAAGCAGCCTGTGTGGAAGACAGACAGAAGGCAGCGTTTACTGGGTGAGCCAGCTGCTCATCTCTGAATAAAGCAAGCATTCTAACGGGCCTTTGCTACAGCCTTATTGCTTTCAGCACCCAAAACTGCACTCAAAGAAGCAGGATGCGGTCAAGTGGGAGGATGAATCAACCAGGACAGAACCAGCCACCCACCCTCATGACCCCAGATGGCTGCCTACGCTCTGGTAGGATACTCACTTGTCTGCTGCATGACAGATGGTGCCACAGGTGTCTGCCATGTCATCCACAAGGATGGCCACCCGGTCCTTCACATCCCCCACCAGCACCATGCGGTCTACCTCACTGGCCTTCTTCCTCTCTTTATGAATAAGGGCAAAATCCACATTCAGCCGATCGGCAATGGAGGTCACTCTGTGTAGAGATAGGTCCACACTCTCAATTTCCAGAAAGAGTGGTAATCCTGCCCCTTCTTATGCCTTCCAGTTATATGGCAGCAACTCCCTGAATTCTTATCAGCACTGCCACCTCAAATCCATCCAGAAACACCAGGATGGACAAGGCTACCGGGACTCTGCCAGAAGCACATACCCATCTAACCAACATACAGTACAATGGCTGCCCTGCAATTCTCCCAACAGAGCCCTCTTTTATTATTTAGGAATGCCTACATTAGCTTTCTTCAGTGCCAGGCACATCATTATATGATCAGAAGTGCCCCCGTGCTCCAGTTCCAAGAAGCAGCAGAGCCAACAGCTGGCCAAAAGAAAATTCATTTCTCAAAAGGGGTTTCCAGTCAAAGCATTTTTTGAATGCAACTGCAGCCTCTTGCAACTGCCTCATTAAAGACCAACGGTCAGATGGGAACCCAGGTGTCACACGTAGACGTCCTCTGACTGAGGTTCTCTTTGATCCCTAGCACTTCAAAAAGTCAAGAGCCAGGAAAAACATAACACTGAAAGCCGATGATAATACAGGTGTGTTCTGAATTTGGAAAATGAACTTTGGCCACATCTCTTCAAGAAGGTCACTAATTATGACCTCACTGCAGTCATGATACGAGACTGAAACCGGTCAGCAAAACAGGCCTCCACCTCAGTCGCTCCGGATGTCTCACCTCTTGGCTCCCCCAGCGTCAGGAGAGACAATGGTGCAGTTCTTCCACTCCACAATGTTCTCCTTGATCCACTTGAGGACGGCTGGCTCAGCATACAGGTTGTCCACCGGGATGTCGAAGAAGCCCTTAGGGAAAGGAAGCAGCTCCTTAGCCCCAAGGTCCCAGAGCCCCTTTTGGCCAGGCTCTGGGGACATTTCTCAGGAGGCAGGAGAGGAGCAGAGGGCACCTCTCCCCATCTGGCCGGAGGCTTTAACCCCCCAACCTGCCAGAGCAGGGGGGGGTGCACGGTCAGCCCCCGCCCCACCACGGCCCCAAACCTGGATCTGGGAGGCGTGCAGGTCCATGGTGATGATGTGGTCCGCGCCGGCGACGGAGAGCATGTTGGCCACCAGCTTGGCGGAGATGGGGGCCCGGCTCTGCAAGAGAGGCAGCGGCGGGTGAGGGCGGGCCGGCCACGGGCCGGCGGGAGGAGGGCGCGGCGGCGGGGCGCGGGGCACCTTGTCCTTCTTGTCCTGGCGCGCGTAAGGGAAGCAGGGGATGACGGCCGTGACGCGGCTGGCCGAGGCGATCTTGCAGGCGTTGATCATGATCAGCAGCTCCATCAGGTTGTCGTTGATCTCCCCGCAACCGCTCTGCACGATGTAGACGTCCTCCCCGCGGACGCTCTCGCCGATCTCCACGCTGCGGGGGCGGGGCGTGAGGGCGGGGCGTGAGGCTCCGCCCTCGCTCGCTCCCTCCCTCCCTCCCTCCCTCCCTGCCCGGCCTCCCCCGCGCATGCGCCGCTCCTCACGCGCACCAGGTCTCCTGGTTGGAGAACTTCTTGGTGACGACCTTGGCCAGCTCGAGGCCCAGCCGGTCGGCGATCTTCTGCGAGAGGTCCTGGTGCGAGCTGCCGCTGAAGATCTTGATGTTAGGCATCCTGGCCAGCAGCGGCGGCAGGCAGCGCGACGCGGAGGAGGACGAGGCGCGCTCCGCGGGCCCGCCGCCTCCTTGCGGCACCGGCAGCAGCTCCGCCGCCTCCCTGCGGCGCTCCCGCCCGCCGCTCTCGAGATCCAGGAGCAGCCGCAGCAGCGCCGCACGGCCTCCGCCTTCCGGGCGCCGGCTCCGCTTAGAGGGACGGTGCGACGCACGGGCGGCCCTCGAACGCGCAGGCGCCGACGGAAGGGCCGCGCGCGCTAGCCCGCCATCTTGGTGCCACGCCCCCTTTGTCACCTCACCGCTTCCCCCCTGGCAACGCGCACGCGCGGGGCGGGGCGGGGCGGGGGCTGCTGAAAGGAAATTTCCCACGCGGCGGATGAGGAAGGAACCGATTTACTCTTCCGGGTTTGCCAAAGAAAACCGGCTCCTCGGCCCGTCCCCGGGCGGCGGCGGCGGCGGGAGGCCGGGGCCACGATCCCTTTGGCCCTGCGTCGCCGCCGAGGTCGCGCGGGGCAGCAGAGTCCGCTCTTCGGAGCCTCGGGCGGGCCCCGTCCTCCCGCCCGGCGCGGCGCCGAGAGGCTCCCGGGCCCCTTCCGGGGTCGCGGGCATCGAGCGGCGTGGCAGACGGAGGAAGAAGCCGCCTGAAAGCAGGGGCTCCAGGCTGGACTCCCCCTGGACGGCGCCCGAGCCTTCCGCGGGTTCGGCCCTTGAGACGAGCCGGTCCGTGATCCCGGGCGGGGCGGGGCTCGCGGCGCAAACGACACCTCGGTCCGCGGAGGCGGCAGTGTTGCCGGCCGCGCCCTCCCGGCGTTCAGGCACTTGGGCCGGGCGGGCGCTGGGCTCCGGCGACAGACACTGATCTACTTGTTCATCAGTGTCTTCAGGGAACGTGTGAGTGTGTTCCGCACCGAGGGCGGCGAGCTCAGCTGCTCGGCTTCCTGGTCCCCTCGGTGGGTGGTTCGGGTGGTGGACTCCTCTGCAGCTCTCAGCAAGAGAGTGTAGTTCCTCACTATCTCTTCCACTTTGGCCAAGAGCGCCTGGCGCTGAGACCCCGAGCGCACCACGTTCACCAGCCGCACAAAGGTCTCAATCAAGCTTCCCAGGACTTGGAAGCTGCTGCTCACTGCTGACAGCATGTGGGTTGGGCTCTTGTTGACCGCGGCAACTCTGCGGCAGGAGGCCCGGAAGTCCTTGAACTTAAGAGCCAGCTCTTGCTTGTACCCTGTCAACTGAGGGAGATACGACTTGCCTTCCTGGGCCTCCGGGCTCACGATGCACTGCCGAAGGATTGTCAAGAGTTCACTGGTATCCAGCTGCACAGCCAGGAACCCGTTGGGCCAGGTGTAGGTGCGGCCCTTCAGGGTGTGGATCTTGTCCAGGCTTCCCTCAAAGGAGGAGGTACGCAGGTCTATCTCCTGGGTCTGATGGTTTGGAGTGCTGCAGACGCTGGCATCCAGAACTTGGAGAGTTCTGCTGACCACTGGGACTGCCTGGTGGCCGATCTTCCCTTCTGGGAGGATCTGCATGGGAATGGCGTAAGAAAGCTCATCCTTTTCACTCCCATCATCGGTCATGTCACACTTCCTGTAGTAGAAGCAGTACCGGAAGGAGCAGCACTTCTCCCCGTCTCCATCCTCCTCTGGCAGTTTCTGGGGGCTCGGATAGATGTCCTCCTGAAAAGGAAGCACAGCACCGCCTTTCTGGCTCTTTTCAGTCACTTGAACATAAGAGGGGTCTGCCACTGTGAGGTGGGGGTCCTGCAGTTCACCACTTGAGGCAGGGACTTGGGCAGCGGCCTCCCTTTGCTTGCCCAGGGAATGGCTCAGGTAGCCTGGAGAACTTGGGGACATTTGCTCCGTCTTTTCAACTTCGCTTACGCTGTAGCGCCGCATCAACTTCTTGTAGTGGGGTGCTCCTACACACTCCCCAGGAGAGGCACATGTGGTCAGGCACGACAGGCTGTTTTCAGGGTCAGACCGGCAATCCCTCGATTCCAGGCTGGTGGACCTGATACGGCTGCCCTTGGGAGGGGCTCCGGCAGGGAACTTTCTTGGCCCTTCGGCCTGCTGCGGCTCTCTGCTCCTGCTCTGCCTTTCCAGGCCTGATGCCGTTGACTGGCCTGGCAAGGGCCTGGTGCCACGGCTGAGCCGCTTGCAGTCACAACTCCGCCTTTGTTCCCTGGACATCCCTGGCACAGTCTGCACAGGGCTGGTCCGGACCTGGCAGGCACAGCGCCCCATGGCCGAGGGGTCCAGACGGTCCGGAGACACAGGGTCTCTCCTGGTCTTTGGCTTCAGAAGCTCTTCCAGGAATTCAAGCTCGTACTGCCTCACTTTCTGCAGCTGAGCCTGCCGCTCATCGGTCTCTCTCTTGAGTCGGGTTGGGAAAGTGGCAGAAATGAGGCTCTTGAACCGGAATGATGCTTTGGGCACTTTAGGCTTAGCTGGGAGATCCGAGTCTGGTGCTGTAATGGCCAGCGCCTTTTCAGGCCTTTTCGAAAGCATGGAAGTGGAAGGCAGGTTTTCAGTCTGAGCACTTTGGGGGACCTTCCCCTTCAGAATCTCCCCTCTGGGACTACTGAAGGCCTGTGGACTCTTGCAGGGTGGGGGCCTCAGGGTGCTGCGGCTGTTGGCACCAGTTTCGTGCTGTCCCTTTTCCTCCTGGTTAATGAGCGTCTCCCTCTGGCCAGGTGGCCTGGCATCCTCTCCCTGGCACAGGAGTTCCTCTGCCCCCAGTTGCCCTGCCCCCTCTTGCCTTCCCTTTGGCTGGCAGCTCTGAGGCTCCTGCTTCTTTTCTGCTGCTGGCAGGGGAGGGGGAACCACTTTTCCAGGACTGCCTGGGGGTCCGGGGTTCTGCTGGCAGGCCTCACTGCTTGGCTGCTTTTGAGAGCAGAGAAGGCTGGGGGGCAGCCGGCCCAAAGAGCAGGGCTGGGGGCCGCATGGGGGAGCGCTGCCTTCAGTGGGCGAGGCTGTTGCTGCAGCAAAAAGGGAGGCTTTGTAGCTGACTGGCTGTAGGCTTGATGCAACGAGCACAGGAGCTGCTCTCTGCCCACTCTCCAGCTGGCTGTTTCCCAGGGCAGGGATGGCCATGGTTTGTGGGGCTGCAGCTGCCCCACAGGGGAAGGAACCTTTGGGCTCGGGCACTGCCCCTTTGGCTTTGGGCTCATCGAGCTGCTGAGAGGGCGAGGGCTGGGCACAGCCTTTCTCAGTTTCTTGATAGTTTGTAATGCAGGTGGCATTGGAGGTTTGGTCTGGCTCTCGATGCCGAGGCGGCCCATGGGCACCACCAGCCTGGATGCAGAAAGGAAGGTCCTTCCGGGCCAAGAGGCCTTCCTTGCTGAGCTGTTGAGTCAGGAAGAAGGCAGCGTTCTGGCGTTGCTGCACAGCGGCGAGAATCTCAGGGACGTCAGGGATCTCAGAGGAGTTGGTTTCGTGGCCGGAGTCCATCGATGACTCCGGGGTGATGGCGGCCAGAACGATGAGGCCTGGAGGAGAAGAAGGCATGCTCTTTAGTGGGGCGGGGAAAGCCCCCCTCCTCCTGGAGGAGGCTCAAGCCCACCCTCAGCCACTGGATGAATTTTGCTGCTTGGCCTAGCTAACCAAGGAGGGGACAAGGAAGGGGAAGGTGCTGCTAATTTAAATGAAAGGAATGCATCATTGTGTCTGTGTCTGTGTGTGTGTCACTGCTTCAAAGGCAAAGCTGCTCCTGTGGCAAAGGTGAAAGTGGGGAGGGCACCTATGCTGGCTGCTGTTGGATTTCTCATCATTTTGGAGGCCCAAGTTCTGGCACCGGCTCAGGAGGAAATTTTCAGGGTTATCTGGGCTGCATGGCTGCATCATCCCTCTGGATGATGAATCTGAGATGGCGGGGGTGGTATGGTGGTCTTAATGTCCCTTTAAGGGCCCTTTTCTCTGCCACATTCTGGCCTCTTCCCTGAGGATGGACTGCTGCGGCCTCTCTCTAAAATAGGGCTCTCTAAAATAGGGCAGTCTTTCCAATGTGCAGCCAATGGCTGCCCTCAGAGCGCTTGGGAAGGCTTCAGCCACAGATTGCACCTCACCTCTGCCCTGGGAATGAGGGTTCTTTCACACACACCCTTTCCATATGCAGCTATGCCACTGCCTGTGCCCCTCCCTTTGGTCTAAGCTTGCAGGTTTGGGGAGATGCTGCTGTTTTGCCGGGTGCATTCTGATGGGAACCACCTTAAAAGGAGGGGGGAGGGGTACCTGCCGTCTGCTGCGGCTGAGGGTGCGCACCATCTTCTGATGCTGCCAGTGCTTCCAGGGCCTGCAGCGTGGAGACCAGAGCATCATCCAGGTCCTGGGCGTGATCTCGGACAGTCCGCGTCTGCATGCTATCTATGAGCGTCACAGGAATCTCCTCGTACAGGAGGCTGCAGAGCTGGCGTCCTGGCTCCTGCCCTTTTGCCATGGTGGCAGCAGCCACCCGGCGTTTAGAGTCATCCTCGTCAGAGCTGTTGTCTTGAAAGCCGGGAGGCGGTGCAGTGATGGGGAGAAGGGATGTGGTTTCATCCTCCTCTTCATCGCTCCCTGGAGGGGAGAGGGAGGTCAGGTCCACCATGTTGTCCTGCGTAGGGCCGGGATGGCCGCCTCGACGAGGGGCCGGCTGCTGGGCCTTGACTTTGGCCTTGCAGGAGTCACAGTACAGGTGCTGGGGCTGGCTGCCCTGCTGGCTGTCCAGGGTGTATGCCCTGGCTCTGTTGGCCCAGCGCTCCTGCTCTGGGCCGTGGAGCTCACAGTCCTGGGTGGCCCCATGGCAGTCTCGCCCAGAGCTCTCTGAGGTGGGATCCGATTTGGTCCGGGGCCGGGACTCCTCAGAGAGGATCAGGTTTTCATTGACGTCAGTCCTGCTTTTGTGCTCCTTCTTGCGCTCCCGCAGGTGCAGGTAGCAAAAGCTGAGGAGCTCCGAGCCCAGGGGATCTGCAGGGCCACCCCCTGTGGGGCTGGGGAGAGCGCCTCCCAGGAGCCTGATCTCCTTCCTAGCCAGGTGCCCTGCTGGTGCCAGAGGCTGATGGCCGAGGAACGGGCTGCTGTCTGGAGCAAAACATACATTGGCTGTTAAAACATGCCCTTCTGCTGTGGCAACCGATGGACAGGCAGCAAAAGAATCCAGTGCCTGCCCACTTGATGGGAGAATCTGCCAAGGACCCCGTGAGCAGAATAAGAAGATGCTCTTGCCCCAAGTTTTTGTTGCATCCACTCTGCTCCTTGACCCCCTCCCCACTTCCTGCACTTCCAGCTTAATCACAGAGTGGCCAGTTTTGGAGCTCTGCTGGCAAACAGCTTCCCATCAGAAGATTTCCTGAGTTGTGGTTGGGTGTCAAGTGATGGACTGCCCCTCAAATGTCTTGAAAGAAGAAGGCGGGGCCAATGCCTGGCCAATTCTTATCCCAAACTGATGGGGGTTTAGGTGGCCAGAGGGAGGTTTCCTTCCCCCTGCATTGCCCAGGCTCTCTGGCACACAAAAGATCCCTTCCTTGAGCAACAGCCGAGCCCGAGGCAGGGGGCTTGAGGGTGTGCTTCTTGCAGGGGAGGCCATTGTCCTGGCAAGCCTGCTGCTTCACTTCGAGGGACCTGGGCAAAGACCCTTCTGGACACTCGGAAGAGCCACAGGTGGAAGTGCAGAGTGACTGCTGGGAAATGTTCACAGCTCCCTTGCGAGGCCTGATTCCTGGCTCCTATCTCATCCCCTGTCTCCCCACAATGACACTGCACCTCCCCCCTCCCCATCCTAAGTAAGCCCGATTGAGCAGTTTCAGGAGGTGGAAAGAGCAAGCAAATGGGGAGGGTATTCTGCTGCCTGCAGCTCTGTTGAGAAAAGCTCTGTCCCCAACACATCTGCCTGGTGAGGGGATCCCCATGTTTGAGACAGCCATCCCGGGGAAAAGGGCCAATGTTGGAACCCCCATGTTGAGGGATAACATGGGAACCCGACCAAGGGGCACAGATCTCAGAGGATGAAACGCACCTGCCTTGGTCAGTGGAAGCGGTGGTGGCTGGCTGGTGGGTCGGGAAAGGATCATCCGCTTGGAGTCCACCAGAAGGCGGCAGTAGCCAGCAATGAGGCAGGTGAAGTTGGTGGCCTCTGGCCATTCCATTAGCAGCACCAGAGGCTGGGAAGGTAGGGAGGAGAAGGAAAGGGTTAGAAACCTGCCTGGCCACGGGACAAGCTCCTCGAGAGGGAAAGCTGATGTGCCTGGCCATGAAAGGCTCCATGAGCGTCCTGCTCGGGAGTCCTGCCCTTCCCTTGCCTTCCAATTCCACCAGGATGGCAGCCAGTGGCAGCAGCTGGACCTACCTTGGCATCCAGGATGCTTGTTTCCACCCGGGCCACCCCCTGGTTCTCCCTGAAGAGCTGGATCTTGCTGACTTTGCTGAACTCGGACAGCACAGTGGTGAGGTTTGTCTTCAGATCAATGACGTGGCTGATGCCATGACGAGGCCCCACCAGTAGGGTGGTGGCTGGCTGTTTCTCATCCTGGGCAGGACGAGATGCCAGTCAGAGGCAGAAGGGCAGAGGCAAGCCTTGGGGTCTAGCTGGGGGCCCATCACTGCAGTCTTCCCTCCCTTACACTTCCCTCCCTTCCCTCCATTACTGTACCAGTCCCACAGTGCTGAACAGGACGCCTGCAAAGGTGGGCAGCTCATTCAGGAGGCGCAGGTAGTGGAGCTTCGCTTGGGTGGTGGTGATCTAGGGAGAGAGATTGCGTCCTCCATCAGAATGCCAAAGGGCCAAGATTCCCTCCAGAATTACTCTGCCCTGGCAACAGGGAAAGGATGGCTTTTTTGGAAGTTGAAGCAGTTCAGCTCTAGAAAACCTCCTTGGCTTGACTACTGCAGTGGGTTCTGCCTGGGTTTTGCTGTGGCAGCCAAGCTACAAACTGATGCAACCTGGGTGTGCAGTGGGAGCCCTGCCCTGGCAGCCAGCTGTTTTCTGAGCACAAGATCAAACGCTGGCATTGACCTTGAAAAGTCCAAGGTGGCTTGTGGCCCAACCGCCCGAGTAACTATTTTCCTGGTTCAGCAGGAGGCACCCTCCCAAAGGCTGGTCTGCTGCTGAGTGCAGAGTGGATGGCTTCTTTTGCAGCACTGCTGACCCATGCTGGCCTCCCCTGTGCTGGTCTTGCAGCTGCTGATACGGAAAAGCATCTTTGTGGAGGGAGGCTTGGTCAGCCTTCTCTCAGGCTTTGCCCACGTATGAAGCCAGAAGAGCTTGTCTTGGACTTTCTGTTTGCATCACGGCCCCTCCTCTGAACAGAGACGGGTGTTAAGTAACAGTCTCATGGGGAAGGCACCAAGCTAGAAACCAGGAGGTGGTGAGTTCTAATTCCCCCTTAGGCATAAAAGCTGGCTGGCTGGGCCACCTCCTCCCTCTCAGCCCAACTCGCCTCACATTGTGGGGAAAATATTGTGGGGAAAATAGGAGGAGGAAAGGGATTGGGTGCATTTGCCACCTCAAGTTATCTATAAAAATAATCCAGAAGGGAGGAGCAATAAACTGGTTTTTCTGCATTGGCTTATTTTACACTAGGTGGAATTGCCTATTAACCTTCCTAAGCCATTTACCACTATTTACAGAGGAATGTCCAAGGGAAAGACAGTTTGTAGAAAAAAAGCCATTGTACAATTTTTCTTTAGGTAGATTATGCACATCTAATGGCATAAAGAGCCTCGGTGGCGCAGTGGTTAAATGCAGCCCTGCAGTCTCTGCTGACTTGTTCAGCAGGTTGTCAGATTGAATCCCACCAGGCTCAAGGTT
>JANHGC010002754.1:171983-185354 GCA_027560395.1 Boaedon fuliginosus | reverse complement strand
CTATCAATTTTATAAATGTTCTATAGGTGAAACAGGATGATTTGAAATGTTCTGGAATCTCACCCTCAGCTTATACATGAGTCAATAGGTTTTTCCAGTTTTCATAGGTAAAATTAGGTAGTTCGGCTTATATTCGGGTCGGCTTATACTCGAGTATATACGGTATTTATAATAAAACAGTTGGATGACAGTTTGTTCCCAATTTGGTATAGCAAAACATGCAGGTACTGCTGTCAAGGTTTATTTATTTGCTTATTTGTGGATTTATTACCTCAGTCAAAGGATTTTACATGATATATAGACCCTAATTAATGAAACACAGTATAACACAGTAAGTATTGATTAATATCAATTAATACCAATTATATGAAATTATTACTGCCACTAGTTGGTGCATATAAAAGCACCATGGGAAGATTTTTAAAAGTTTCTCAAGACTATGAGAATAAGAACTATCTTCATCTTTGGGGGCAGGCTGTTCCAATAAGGGGAGACCGTCCCATTCCAGAAAATACTTGCAATACTTGCTTAGCAGCTCTCACTCACTAGCAACCTGGCCAGTGCGCTCTGGACCCTCCGAACCTTTCACATTATTTTCAAAGGTAGCCATATGTAGATCACATTATGATAATCTGAATGGTGGTAATGAGGATTTGAGTCATTTATTTATTTTGTCAACAAGATAACAGGTAACAATATAAACATAAACATAAACAAAAAATATATACAAGTAGATAGACAGTAAGACAGGGACGATAGGCATGCTGGTGCGCTTATGCACACCCCCTTTAAGGACCTCTTAAAAATGGTGTGAGGTCCACAGTGGACAGTTTGAGATTAAAATTATGAGGGTTTGATGCTGTGACAACGGAGTCTGGTAGAGAATTCCAGACACTGACTATTCATTGTTACTAAAGGTACCAAGATTGTCCCTTCAGACAAACTATAATTAATGCATTGGACTCAGATGGTGAAGGGCCCCTTCACTGTGGTTTCCACTTGAGGTTCCAGCAGAAGCTACAAGTCTAACAGGACCTCCAAGTTGTAGGCATTTTTGAGGAAAGAAGAAGTCCATCCAGAGCTAAACCTAGAACCATAATGGCAGCATAGTATTTATTAACTAAGAATATCTCTGGATTGAGTCTGAACATATTTCTCCATACACTCATGGCCTCCTGTAAACCAGGAAAACCAGCTAGGAAACATGACTAGATGAGCAGATTTTACATTAGGGTAAGGCTGCATTAACAGAATCTTGCAAGTTAAAAAGGGAGCTTCTTCCCTTCTTGTCTGATTGTTTCCTAAGCAACATCTCTTCTCCTCCTTCCCCAGGTTCATCCACACATTCTATTATACCTCCAGACATTGAGACAGAAGTTCTATAGTTGATTTCCCACACATCTTGGGTTGTGCCTAACCCCAAACTGGTTTATGAACTTAGCAAGTGTGTGGGTTAATCTAGATTGTTAAAGAAGGTTGGGGTTACAGCAGAGTCCTCTGGCATTCCATCCTGCAGCAGCACTAGTTCAACCACCTCTCCCTATCCTTTATTTATTGAAATAGCCAGTGAAGATAATGCCAGATTTGTCCACTTCATTACTCTCAATAAGCTTAAATGAATCCCAGATGTCACAAGATGTTACCCCCTTCATCTCATTAGATTCTGTACATGGGGCATCTAACACCAAGTTAATATACTGTGATTTTATCCTTGAAGAATATAGGGAAAGTATCACAACAGCTATTCAGAGAAGTACCTCCATTGTTTCTACTTAGAAGAGAGAGAGTAATCCTAAACAAGCCACATAGTCTATGGATGCAATAAGGATATACATTCAGTCTGGTTTCCCACCCTAATACAACAGCTGATTCTAAAAACCAATTGCACCAATAAGAGGAAACCTATCCTCATTTCCAATCAGCTACAACCTCCACTTCCATGTAAATCCAAAATGCATGCTACGTCCAGCCACTGTAAGCATTAGTCTACTGTAAAACTATGATTATATTTTTACAGCAATTAGAATTAGCATTCTTATGAATGAATAGAGCATGAAGGGTAGGTTAGTATCTAGGCAGTTTCTGCCACTGAGAGCAGGCAACAGGCACAAACAAAGCATTAGCAGAACAAGTATATCTCTAAGCCATATAGCAACTAAGCATGTCATGGCAACATGCCATGACTTAATATACCTACAGAGAATGTGACCTTAAGATTTCATTTTTAATGACAGGTCTATGCTTCAAGGTTTTTAAAATCCTTTACATGAATAGGTTTATATTTAAGGATTTATATAACTACATAAGACTATAACTATTGCAGATAGTTTATGGCATAGACATCAGCGAAGACAGTAATGGGATCATTAACATGGAGGCAAGGGGACCAATATGGTATTTTTAATCCCCTCATTGTTACAGGACTCTAATTAGGCAAAGTACTGGAATGTCCAGATAGGTGGTCCAACATTTGTTACAAATTGTATGTCAGATGTTCTCAAACATTTCTTCTGTCAATGCTTCATAATTGCTGCAGGTCTTGTCAACTTACTTAAATTATTTTTCTTTGTTCTACAAATTAAAACAAGTTCACAATATTCCATGCCACTATAGGTTGATTTTCTAATACAACGAAGCCATGACATTGATGAGAGCAAAAAAAATGTCAGAGCATATAAATCACAGTTTAAAATTTCCCATCGTAGTTCTGCATCTGGAAGAACTTACACTGAGGTGAAAAATTATTAACTACTAGCTGGTTACCTGGAGTTCCTGGGTAACTTGTTATTGGAGTGCTATCTTCCTTCCTGCCTTCCACCTTCCTATCTCCTCCATCCCTCCTTCCTTCCTTATCTCCCTCACTTCTCCTCCCATCTGTCTTCCTTCTTCCCTTCTTCCTACCTCCCTCCTTCCTCCCTTCCTCTTTCCTCCCTCCCTCCTCCTTCCCTTATCTCCCCCATGTTCCTTCCTTCCCTCTCATCCTTCCTTTTCTCTCCCTTCTCTTCCCCTGGTCTTCCTTCCTTCCTCCCTTCCTTACTATTCCCTCCCTTCTTCCTTCCTTCCTCCCTCCCTTCCTCCCACACTTCTATTCCCCTCCATCTTCCTTCGTTTGTTCCTCTTTCCTTTGTTCCTCCCTCCCTCCCTGCTTCCTTATCTCCCCCCTCTGTGTTTCTTCCTTCCCCCTTATCCCTCCTTCCACCCTCAGTTCTCTTCCCCTCTCTCTTCCTCCCTCCTCCCTCCTTCCTTCGTTATCTCCCCTGGTGGTTCCGGGGTGCTGTGCAAAGCAACAGCTGATTTGCACCAACCTTGCAGTTGCAAATCAGTTGTTGCTTAGCGCTGCACCCTGGAGCCACCATGAGCAGCTGATTTGCACAGCACCACAGCCGCTACTCCCCTACTTTGACAGTGGTGCAAATGTGCTACTGACGGTGGCTCCGGGGTCGGTGGCAGAAGCCGGAATCACTCCCAATCAGCTGTTGGGGAAGGCAAAGGCAAAGAAGGCAAGGCTTCTTGCTTTTGCCTCAGCTAATTGCCTCCTTTGCCTTCCCCAACAGCCAATTAGTGGTGCTTCCAGCTTCTGCTTCCACCCCTAATTGCCTCCTTTGCCTTCGGCTTTTGTGAATGCACAGTAGAGCTCAGGTTGAGAACCCTCTGCACATGAGCAGTGAATTGGGGCTGGGGGTTGACCACTGGCAGGTATTTTGGAGGGGACGAACCCCCAATCGGCATTCATGACACACACCCACACCCCATGCTTGTCTCCAGAGGGCAAACTATCTCTGTTTGGGCATGATTGGTGGAGGCATGGAGGTGTGAACATACAAACACAGCCACAAACCCATGCTCTATTATATAGATATAGATTTAACTATACATTCAAAGGATAAAACTACTAAAACATGCAATTCAGTGCTTTAATTTTTCTAATTTTCATCTGAAGAAAAATGGATTATGAATAAGAGTTCTGGCTTTATTGGTTTCTTACATTCCTGTTCAAATCGCAACAAGGAGCTAGTAAAAACTTGAAATTCCACTCTAGATGAAGATAGTTAAAGAAACAATTACTTACTGATAAAGCAAGCAAAACCTCACTTTTCTGTTGATATCTCACAACTGCTTCTATGATGAACCTGGGAAATTAGATCTGTAGGATATCTGTAAAATCTCCCTACTTTCCATACTTATGCAAAATATGGCTGTGGATTACATTCTCTTGGGAACTACCTTTAGCCTTTGCTCTCCACCTTTAGAAAAAATAGCCAAGAGATGCATCTTTTTTACTAGGGCGATGTATGCATTCTGTATTTTCATGACTGTTATCTATCAGAAATAGTAGTTGGCATCAAGTTGTTCTTGATCCCTAGCAGTTACATAGATTGAAAGACAAGAGTGTGAAATGGGGAAATAAATAACTGCTTATGTTTAATTTTTATCTTGCATAAAAATATAAAATCCTTTATTTGTATATGGTATTAGTTTTTTACATGTAGCACATCTTTAAAAAAAGGAATATTGTCACATTTTTATCCTTCTAGAATTTCCAATAATAATTAATTGAAGGCTTGTCTGATTTACAAATAAATCTCATAAACCTGATTTACTGTGTGCTTAGCCATTGGACAGATACTTCAGAATATTCTCATATAATAAAGAGTCTGTATAAAATAACTTTTGACCATTTTAACCTCTCTGCAGGAATCTAAAATTCTAACAGCTGTAATGTGGTAATCATGATTTCTGTAGCCTAGATCTAAAGGGACATTTTTATAATGCAAGATTTTAATCTTAATGCAGGCAAACATAGAATAGGAGCTGATGCAGATAATATACAAAAATCTGTTTAATCTTGAATTCTACTCTCTAAATCAGAGGTGTCAAGCTTCATTTGATTGAGGGCTGCATCAGGGTTGTGTTTGACCTCAGGGGGACAGGGTAGGCCTGGCCAGCTCAACATCACTCATGCGGTGGCCCGAGTACTCTGTCAACAAAAACGGGTTCCTGAGCTCTGTTTCCGGCTTTGATGGCCTCATACAACCCTCTGCAAGTGAAAACGGAGCTTGCTGTTTTCAGGGTGGCCCTGTGGGTCAGATCTAAGCATCTTCTGGGCTGGATCCGGCCATGGGCCTTGAGTTTGACACCCATGCTCTAAATACTCTTGGAAATTTCTCCCTTCAAAGATATACATGTACAGTGCTGGATTCTAAAGCTTCAGGTAGACATCTTGAATTTTCCACATTGGGCCATATAAAACAAACTTCTTCAAGACCTCATTTGACTTGCTGTTGTGTTCTGAATGCAAAATAGAAAAAAGGGCATTTTTAAGCCAGGGGATTCTGTCCTGGAGTTGACAACTATCTGTTTGTCATCCTTGAAAATAGTTTACAATCCTACACTGAAAGTTACTTCACAAGCTAGACCTGCAGTTAATCAGCACTGGCCTAGCTATAGACATTATGGTGATTAATGGAAATTAGTTGAAGCAATAAAACATGTAAGACTAACTTTTAATTTATATTGATGAAAGACAGAGTCTCTGAGACAATTACTCCTCTAGTCCTTGGGGATAATAATTGCATGCAAAATAATCATTACAGAATTTAATGGAATAGTGCATACTAAGTCCATTTTAAAATGTTCAAGTTGCTTATTTAGGCTAAAATCCAGTGCCCGCACAGCTGTGGGGACAATCAAGTTCCACTGAATTAATTAAAAATTGATTTTCTGAAAGCAAAATTCTCTTGGGCTTGCTACATCACATATTTCCTGGCATCTTCAGAATGGCAATCATGGCAGCTTCATTTTGAGAATTTTGTAGACAAGTAATTGAATACATTTGCTCAAAAATCTTGGATACAACTGAACATATTATACTGACAGATGTAACATAAAGGCTAAGATATGAATGTGAGCCAGGAATATATCTAGATTCAAATCTTATTTCAACCCTGTGACCTTGGCCAAGCTACTGTTCTCATTCTTTGTACCACAAGCTGATATATGGGGCAGGCAGGATTTATTCAGGATTCAAGCATGCAGATGGATAGGTAGGCAGGCTAAAGATGATATCAGTAATTTTCCTTGGCAACTGAATCAGAATGAGGAAAATAATTTGCTGTGCAAAACATAATATACTTATTATTCCATGATTCTATAATCCTTTGTTGGCACCTTGACAGCTCACTTGAGAACCTGGGTTTTACTTTTCCAGTCAGTTCATTTTGGGGGCAATATGAATAACTGGGCTCAAGGTTCTCAGCACCTTTGATTCCTGATGTCCATAAATTACACTGGAATTGAAATGTCAAGCTGGCCCACAACAACTACTGTAAACTGAAATGGGGTGGCCCACAACAACCGCAGTAAACTGGAATGTAAAATGCTGGTACATTTTCAAATATTTAATGTTATGTTATTGCATAAATATTGCCATGAAGAGGGAGAGCTGTGGCATTTTATTTCTTTCATTCTAAAATAACTTGGCAAGCCTGGGGTAGTTTGACTTGCCAAATGAGACATTTGCTTTAGAGAACTGATACCCCTGGAGGTAAAGTGTTGCTTGCAAAGTTTAGACAGACTTGCACAATTCTCTTTCCTTTTTAATGGAACATGCCTTTGTCCTGCAAAGCCCAGTGTGGCTTGGCATCAAGCAATCTCCAGGACTTCCATATCCAGAATTGATCCATTTAATATCACAGAAGAAATTCCAAATAATCTCCCATCCCATGAGGCAAAGGGATAGAGGCTAGGAGACAATGTTTTATCATCACAGCATTGACATTATGGAACAGGCCCAACCTTGGACACAGGATTAGCCCCATTCTGACATACTTCCAGAAAGCAATAAGATAGATGTATTTGTTACTTGATTGCCATCCTGCTATTAGGTCAGGCGAATTATGTGCTATTCATATATTGCCTTAGAATTACAGTATTGTATTTAGGGACATCATTAATTTATTAGAGTCAAAGGATGCATGATGTTCTTGTTGCACTATTTACATTGGAAAATTTAGCTTATTGTTTACCGTGAACATTTTAATGGCTTTATATATTGAAAATTTTTTTCTGGATTGTTTGTGTCAAGGATATTTTAATTGTTGTAAACTGCCTTGAATGGAACAGAAACTGGAGGCATATTCATCTGATCGATAGATCAATCAATCAATCAATCTGCACTGGTGCAGGAGGCCTAATAGGGAAGATGCATAAGCAGAGATGCATAATACAGATCAGATGAAACAAGTGAGAAGAGATAGTCCATAAATAACTCAGCATACCAGAATCCAATGTACAGTAGCCCACGGTGTGGTAGTATCACATATGCCAAGAACCATCATATTTTGCACCAGCTGAATACTCTTCAAGGAAAATCCCATGTAAAGTGCGTTGCAGTAGACCAGCTGCAGTTCATAAGTGTATGAATGACACTTTCGGCCCAGGAATGGGTACAATTGGCACACAGCCTCAACTGTGCAAAAGTCCTCCTACCCACAGCTGCCATCTGTTCTTTAAGCTGGAGCCATGAGTCCAGGAGGTCTCCCATATTGTACACCAGGACTATCTGGGCCATTGCCACTGCATCCAGAATCAAACATGGAAGGTCCTGGAAACCAGGGGTCCCTCAGTTTTGCTTGGGCACTAAACTGAAGCCTATCGTGTCCCATCCAGGTCCCTATACTCTCTAAGCACTGAGATAGAACCTTCAAGGCATCACTCAAGTGGCTAGAAATAATATATAAAGCTGGATATCATCAGCACATTGATGTCACCCCAAACTACTGGATACTTGTTCCCCCAGTAGTTTTATGTAGATGTTGAACAGGAAAATGAGTTTTGCCTTAGTCACCTCACAGAGAGGAAGCACAACTAGTTGGATCTACCCCTCCTATTTTTACATACATACATACATACATACATACATACATACATACATACATACATACATACATAAAATGAATGGGTGGGTGTGTTTGTGTATGTTGCAGCATAACTCTGGAACGCCTCAAACAATTTCAACCAAACTTGGTACACAGATGACTTACTCTCTGGAAACAAATACTGTGGGGGTAAGACGCCCCTAACACCCCTTGGGGTATGTGTTCTGTGAACAGCGCAGTAGAGTTGCCATGGTAATGATTTCACAGTACTCCACAAGGAGGTGTTTGTAATGGGGCCTGCCTGCACCACTACGAGATCAACACGTATGTCATGCAGATCACATACGAGATGATATTTCTTGACGCTTCTGGGGGTATAGGGAAAACATTTTTAACGCCGAAATCAGGGCTCAGGGAGAAGTTGCTCTTCCCATCGCCTCTTCAGGAATTGCGGAGACGTTAATGGAAAGATGGAGGACAGCCCATTCCGCACTTACATTGCTACTTCATATTGCCATTCCTAATACAGGATTGGGATAAATAAATACCTGGGCAACGCCGGGTTATCAGCTGGTAGTAATATATTAAAGGGAAAAATAATGGGCAACAACAATAACAGACTTTGATGGCAGTGACAGCTTTATAACGTTTACTGGCTTTATTATTTATTGGTTTTATGAACATATGTGACAATTATATATTTTTATCTGTTGTTGTAAGCTGTTATAAGCTACCTATAATTCAAAGAGGTATATAAATGGTGATAAATAATCAGGAATGCATTTGTGTGTGTGCACATACTGGTATATGTGTATGCTTGTGCCAACATGTTTAATTATACACTGTGTGTGTGTGTGTGTGTGTGTGTGTGTGTGTGCGCGCATGAGTGCATGTGTCTTTGTAGTGGCAGTAGGGTCTTGAGAAAAAATGCTGTTGTTTGGCTTTTGTTAATGCATGCAAGTTATTTACTCCTCTCAGTTATGATAAAGATGTTTTTTCAAAAGGCACCTGGATTTTCTTTGTTTTGCTTGAAGATGTTTCGTTTCTCATCCAAGAAGCTTCTTCAGTTTTCATACATTTGTCAGTGCATCTCGGTATCAGTACATTTTTCTTTTATTTATCTTAACTTTGTGATTGTATTAGATCTGTCATCTGGGAAAAGGGTATTATACACCCTCCAAACTAAAATGTGTGAGGCCTGGAAACTCAAGTACCCAGCCAGATCAGGGGGTTTATGCTGCATCTTGACACAATGGGTAAAGAACCTGATTGTCCTATGTGACTGGTTGAGTGCCTGGTTACCTACAAAAGATCCTTATCCTCACAAATCCCCCATAATCAATACAGTTGTTCCTTGTCCATCTATCCAACCTCAAGAAAACGGCTCCATTTTCTGCACTTTTCTTCTTTTCACTCTGCTCCCAGCACTTCCTACGCTAAAACTTTTAATGCAAATCAAGTGTTACAATTACTGCACTCTGGCAGCTGACAACTAGCCATTGTCTATCTCTTTGCCACCTTTAAGGTGTCAAGTTAAGCAACACTTTAGAACTGGACACAAATAAAAATGAAGGTGATACTTCTTGAGAATATCTAATATGATTTGCAATCATAAAAGTAACAAATGAAAGTTTAGGCAGAGTTTTTGGTTCACTATAGATTTCTTCATCAATCATCTGGATTCTGGCAGGTTTCAATTTCCTTTGAGACCAAAA
The DNA here is from genome assembly GCA_027560395.1 of Boaedon fuliginosus. NCBI lineage: Eukaryota > Metazoa > Chordata > Lepidosauria > Squamata > Lamprophiidae > Boaedon > Boaedon fuliginosus. The sequence continues at coordinate 175,762 of JANHGC010002754.1, read as the reverse complement.
CTGCTCTAAGAGCAGCTAGTGATTACAAATGTCATTTTCAACATTCAGTTTTTCAAATCAAAGAATGTGTAGAAAAACACGCATGTTAGAAATAAATGTAAGCATGAACATAATAGCAAAAATAATCCATTATATTATATTTGCTTCAAAAAAGTATGTATCCGGATACACAACAATGCTAGTGATTTATTCTGCAATTAAAAAAGCTAGTGCCTAACTAATGAGGAAATGGATACATGTGAAATGAAGTCCAAAATAATTGGCAAGTTACGTTTATTGATCTCCAACTGCAATCTGATTTCATTTTTAAATAGTTGAATGGATAATTCATAATAGCAGATGTAATAATAAAACAAATATTCCTTATCAGCAAAGTATACTGAAGGGAAGACACAAGCTAGGTTCAGCAATTTTATTTCCCAAAACAAGCCAAAGTCCACAAATTGATTCAGAAGGAATGGTTTTCCAAATTATCCAAGAGTCTGGCCAGTTTAGTAACAAGTGTTTGACTATATTCCAGTACATGGTAAATGGAAAACCACCAGCTTCCTGTTACAAAATGTACCAACAAGCTATGACTAATAATACTCATTCAGACTGGCAATTTATATGCTTGATATATAACATATCTAAAAATAATAGTAGACTGATGTATTTTTAGCTAGGTAAACAATTCTGATTTGGACGATTAGTTTCATCTTTAGTTCACTTCATGAAGAGGGGTAGAGCAGGCTAGACTGAAAACCTAGCTATTGGAGTGAAAATTCAGCCAAGGGTCAAAAGGATCACTTCCCTTAGGATGCCTCTTGTGGCTACAAGCAGAGGACATATGGTGCTTATTCTATCAGACCTTTCAATGAGTTTTGACTAGCTTGTCCCAGCTTTGGGTGTTTTGATTTGAGGTTGGTTTGATCTGGGTCTAGTTTTAGAGCACAATTGTCACCCTGTGCAGTTTTGAAGGCAGAAGGCAGTTTCCAGATGTGGTAGATATATTATATGAAGAAAGCAAAAGAAAGAGAAGACCCAGGAAAAGGCAAGAGCCAATCATGGTGGAGAGGCTTTAAAGCCACAGTTTTTCCCTGATCTCAGCAATGGAAATGATCTAGAGGCTCGAATTCAGTTCTGTTCCTAGATGATAACAGATTGCATACTGAGCACCCTAGGCAAAGGAGTTAAGTTCAAAGGCCTCTTACAAAATATTAAGTTATCACCAGAAACAGAAAAGTAGAGTAAAATCAAAACTTTTATTATCAAGGATCTCTGAGAGGGTAAAATATAAACGTACTGGTAACCGCTGTTAAGAATACTAGAATCCATTTTTCTTTCCTTCTTTTTCTTCTTTCTATTCTCTAGACAGAAACATTATTAATCTTCTAACAAAAGAATCTATTTGGGGGTTTTTTTGGTACTTTTTCACTTATTATTACTTTTCTTTATTTTTTCTAATTCTATCTTTCAATTTGTATTGAAATAATACAAATTTACAAAATTCTTTTAAAAATTAATAAAAATGTCTGTGTTATATTCACACAGATATGGACAGAGAGAGAGAAATAACTCTTATTATCTAGAAACTATATTTCCAATAATCTTGAAGGCAGCCTGTCTAATTATTATTTAGTGAAATAATACTAAACCTGTCACCAAATCTTACAGTTGGAAAAGATAATTTAGGATTACTGAATCCAACTACTGCTCAGAAGGATTCGAAGTAAAATAATCCCTGGCAAATAGCTTTCTATAACACATCTAGCAAAAGAAAACTTACCACATCTTGGGTAATCTGTGCCATTATCAAACTGCTCTTATAATTTAAGATTTTTTTTTCTAACATTCAAACATGGCTACCCTCCTATAATCTAAAACCATTATATATATATATATATATATATCTTGTTCTCTGGAATGTTAAAAAAACTTGATATTGGTCCCTCCCTCCTTCATTTCCTTCTCTATCACATTACCAACTCAACTTTAGTTAAGTTGATAATAGTATCCAATTAATAGTACTCCAAATTCATTTTAAGTAGTATCATTACCAGGACAGATATTCCCCATTCTATTCCTCTATGTTTGATTTTGCGGAAAATTTAAACACATTTTTCTATCAAATTTCTAATACATTTCAGTACACAAAGGAAAAGCTGGCAAGACCTCTTTGGGTATGATCTTGTATCCACTTAGTTGTCATGCTGTGTATTCACTCAGCTGTCATGCTAGCCAATGTACAGTTAAGTAGTTTGCTTATCAGAATATCATGCTGTACTTTGTCAATGCTTTGCTGAAATCAAGATATATCACATTTACTGCATTCTCACTATCTACTAAAGGAGTTCCCTGATAAAAATAAATGAGATAAATTTAGCCTGAAAACATTTGCTCTTGAAAAATCTATGCTTACTTCCAGTAACTATGATATTGTTGATTATAAATCAATATGTTTATAATCTGTTCTAGATTCTTTCCAGATCTATAGCTCTTCAAATCTTCTTTTTTTCAATTTTTGAAGATAGTGATATTTGATCTGACCTGGTTATATGGCATTTTATTAGTTCTTTAGGATTTTTCAGAGATAACATGGAATTTCAGTAAATTCATAATCACATTCCTTCAGTACAGTAGAATGCAATTCATCTTGCCCTTTCATTTAAAGACACTATATATTATCTAACCATGTATCTATAAATTAAGCTTGTATTTTACAGACTTCAGTGGGGTCTTATAAATTGGACTTCTGTATTACTTTTATAGAAAGGAATTCTCTTGCCGATCCTAGCACAGTAGCATAACATTATACAAAATTATATTTGGGTTTGGGATTTTGGAATATATTGCTTCAAGAATTTTTATCACAAGTTAGCCAATAATGCAACCAGAGCAGTATTAACTTATCAGAATTTTCTGATTTTATACCTGTATTATATCCTAAGGCAGAGTTAAGCAAATGCCAACACTTTAGAAAAGGAATACTAGGCAACTTCTGGTTTGACTTCCGATAATATAGGATGCAGAGACTGCAACCACCGCATCTCTGATCCAGGCTTGCCTGTTGGAGAGCTCTGAATGGAGCCATAGCCGCCTCAGAGGTACGATGAAACAGAGGGGAACCCTTGGTAGGTCGAGGAGAGCCACATCTCTCCTTCCGGACCAAGAAATCCCCTAAGCCGAAGACGGTGTCAAGCAGAAGTCAACGTGGCTACTCTGCAGTTGGAGTCATCCTGTATACAAGATCATGCAGGAGGAAGTGAAGGTGAATGGAGTTTGTCCCAATGAGCAAATTAGAGAATGGCAGCAGAAATGGAAAATGTGTCTGATACAAGGTCTCCAACTCCTGAAAGAATACTAAATCTGCTAGATAAGATGATTGAAATGGGAAATAAGATTTTAAATATAATGAATGGAGATTGTAGTGCTTATGACCTGGTGGAGTTGACACTGTAGAGGGGGGAGCAAGTGGAAGACCAAGCGCAGCAAACAGAATATCTAGCACAGCAAATGGAATACAACCAAGAGGGGAGAATGGATTTATTAACAAAGGATTCAATGGATAAGATGGTGGTAAAATGAATGATAATACCCAAAACATATTAAATGAAGATGAGAGTATACATATGGCGGAACTGTCATCAGAGAGGGAAGTACAAACACAATACTCAGCGCAGCAAAATGAATATGCAGTGCAGCAACTGGAGTATGACCAAGAGGGGAGAAAAGATTTAAATAAGCAATGGAAGCAACAGAATGGCCATAGACATTCTGGACAAATGGCTGTCCCATCT